>PVIR01011960.1:0-45922 GCA_004026965.1 Petromus typicus | reverse complement strand
CTATCTGGAGATAGCAGCCATTCTTTGTGGAGTGAGATGAAATCTTAGTGTTATTTTCATCTGCATCTCTCAAATGACTAGTGATATTGAACATTTCTTCATAAGCTTATTAGCTTCTTTTATTTCTGCCTCTGAAAAGCGATGTCCATTTTTGAACTGAGTCTTTAAATTTCACTGGACTGATTTTTTTAAGCTCTTTATATATTCTAGATAGTAATCCTTTGTCTGAGAAATGGCTGGTAAATATTTTTTTCCTATATTGTTGGTTGCCTTTCTGTTCTGCTGGTAGTTTCTTTTGCTGTGCAGAAAACTCTCAATAGAATGAGATCCCACTTGTGGATTTCTTCTACAAGTTCTTATACTATAGAGGATTTGTTCATGAAATCTTTCTCTAAACCAGTATCTTCAAGAGTTTTACCCAACCTGTTTTGTAGCAGGTTTAGTGTGTCTGTTATAATATTTAGGTCCCTAATCCACTTTGATTTTATTTTAGTACACAGTAAAAGAGAGAGATTTAGCTCTTGACTTTGGTAGGTTAAAGTCCAGTTTTTCCAGCACCATTTGTTAAAGAGGCTCTTTCTTCCACCGGGGCTATTTGGCTCTTCTGTCAAAGATGAGATAGCTTAGTGTGTGTGGAGTTGTTTCTTGATCTTCTAATCCAGAAACCAACAGCCAGCATCACCCAAACTGGTCTAAAACTGAAACTTTCCCCACATATTCTTTATTAGATGTTTAATTAATGATTTTGTTCTCTTTAAAGAAGTCTGACTGTATATATATTTGTTACAAGTAATCAATATGTTGTGTGTTTCAGAATAATAGGGATTTTTTTTTCTAATTTAGGTTTTACTGATCCTGGGAACATTACCTGATTTTTTCATTTTTAAGGATTTTTCCTGTCTGCCTGTTTTTTTGTTGTTTGTTGTCTTACCTTTTGTTCCTTGGTGGGGGGGGGGTGCTCAACACACACAAGTTAAAAGAAAAGATGCTTATTTCAGATCAAAGTCCTCTCTTGAATCCAGAACTTTTGTATTTTTCTATCTTTTTCTGTAGGTTCATTCCACACTCTGATATTGCTTTATAGATTTCTGGAGCAACTCACAGATAGACCAGGGAATGTCTTGTTTTTCTCTCTCATGCCATTAACTCACTGACATTGATTCTAGAACAGACATCACTAAAATGCCCAAGTGGAGCTGAGCTAGTACATATAATTTTCACACAGAATATACCATGGTCTTTTTATGATTAGGGACCTCAAACCACATTTCAGGAATATGACTGTGGTTATTTTAATCTCAGTGAAGTCACTAATAAAAGCATAAAAATATAAAAATGTGACATGAAGTAGACTATGAAAGTGTTATTTACTTATTACACTAAAAGAGCTGAGATAAATAAAAGGAAGGGCACTTAGACTCACCTCAGCTAGGAGAGGGAATTTTTACCAATGTGCATTTACATTTCAATCTACACATATCTTTGACTGTTCTATTTGCAATACAAAGCTATGTACAATTCGTATTAGAGAAAGATATAATCTTTAAGGACTATATGAGTCCTCATATATGGAAGCCACAAATAATTAAAGTTGACTATATACACAAGAAGATTGCCTGAGAAATGTGTTAGCAATGTCACCAAGTTTACATCATCCATGAACACCTATGTAGGGTTTCAATCTATACTTTCAGAGAGAAATCTTCATTACTAGTAACAGTACATCGTCAGCATTGTCTTGAGTTGCTTATTATACTAAAATTTTGTCATTCTCGGTTTGGATGAAAATAAATTAGTTTTACCTCTTCAGACTTCAATTGTTGAATATTAATTGCCAAACCACTTCATTAAATTAACATATGTATCTAGGCAAGGTATTTGTAGTGCATTTTTCCAGTTATTATGCTTTAGACATTCATGTACTATGACTGAAATAATAACCAAATTCGTGTGAGGGAGGTGTACGTGTGTGGGTGTGTATTAATAATGCTAGTTTTGTGTTCTTTGAAATACTGTTATCTTAACTAGCAAATAACTTATTGATGCAATTATATTCAATTTATGGTTTGTAGAGCGTTACCTCAAAATAGGCAATTACATTCATCTAGGTAGCTTTTTATTTTATAAAGTGAATATATATCATAAGCAATGTATTTATTATACATGATTGTTTCCTATTTATGTTATTCCTTGATTTTCCCCAGGAAGTATAATAAAAGAGGAGGAAGTAGCTACAGGCCCACTGTTTATGGTGGATGATAGCAGACAAGAGTCTTGACATGAACTGGGCCAATAGTAACATCATTACCTTCAGTTTTAAATTAGCCAACAATAGACCAAAAAAAATAGAAAAACAAAAGGAAAAAACATAGACATGAACAAAGAGCACTTAGAAAAGAAAAAGAAAACAAAGTTAGCATCTCCCGTTATTATATATTGAATACAATTAGTACAGACTTTGAACTGCTCTAAGTACTTTGGAAATACTGACTTAACATTCAGAAGGGTCAAATAAAATGACTTTGCTTTTAAGGTCATTTTAGAGATAAGAAAATTGAGCATTAAAATTTAGAAATATGCCCAAGGTCACAGATCTAATACAGTACCATCAGGGTTAGAACTTAGAACTCTGTGCCATCAGCCTGCTGCAAAATCTGTATCAGTAAGCTTGATATAGGTCTACCAGTTACTGTTAGTGTGTTAATGTTTGTTTAACTTTCTATTATTACTGTCTTCTTTTTTAACCTAAGTTGCCCTAAATTTTTGACAATGTCTTTGCAGTTTGTAATACAAACTAGAAAATAGAATAATTGCTTTACAAGTGAAACATACTCTTTTATTAATCAGAAAGACAAGCATTTCTCTCTGTCAACAATGTAGACCACGTCCAGACACCCAAAACCATAATGTCATTGTCAGAATCCTCTCTGAAAGAATCTCTGTGAAATAAAAAACAGCCTTCATTTAAAAACATGTAATTCACCTGACATATAAATCACATACATTTAATCACTGTTTCCTAGGGAAAATCCATGCATAAATAAATTTTTTCTAATCTATATTTAAAATATTTGATTTCTTAAAAATAGTGAAAGCACAAGGAAACATCTATCTTATCACTTTGAAGGGAATTCATTTTGGAATATATTTTGCAGAAAGAAAATCATAATGTTTCCTCAAAGTAATAACTGTAAGTTATAAGATTCTTTGAAATGACTTATGCAACTATTTGGTGGAATACAAGCATTTTGATAGACTAGTAGCATTTTAATTTTAATTATATTTCGCTGAATAAAAGTAAGTACTACAGCAAAACAAATTAGCTGCATTTTAACACCCTCAGGGAAGGGATGATTGTAGTTCAGTGATTTATTTCTCCTCACATTGTTTAGTAAACAGCATGTATTCTCACTAATAGTGGTCGGTGTTTGCGAGTGCTGAGATCCAATGCACATTACAACAATTTAAAAGCCACATTTATTTCTTTCTCAATAAAATTATAAATAGTCAATGTACATCAAAGTGCACAGAATATTCATCATATTTATGCTTTAAATAAAGATGCCTGAAGCTTGACACTATGAGCAAGCAAATCAATAAGAGAAGAGGACTGCTACAGCTCAAAAATTATTTATGTGTGTAAGGTTCACAAACATCCTCTCAAAACACTCTGACAGTCGGCAGTGTTGTATGTACATCAAAAGACAACCCGGCCATGCCCACTGATAGTCCAAATGTTTTCTAGGGAAACAGAGAGATATAACCACAGAACACCTTTACTTCTTTTGACCCTTTAATCTTCATATTAAGGTTCATATTTACCTCTAAATAAATCCCAAACTGCCCTGAGTGTTACAAACGTGGTATATATATATTTTTTTTCCTTTTTGTTCTTTGTTCTCATTGAGCACTGAACATTTGGAAAAATCTATAAATCTGGGAACTGCAATGTCTCGGTGATTTCCACTTCCTCTCACCCCAAGTCTGTGTTGTAGCGCCTGTTCTCCTTGACGGCCATATGGCTGCCCTTGACTTTGCAGGACTGAGGGGTGTTTGGCAACGTGATTTTGCATCTGTGTGTCCCCAATTATCTCATCTACTGCAGAGGGCAAGGAAATGATTACTCTCAACTAACCAAAAGCTATCTGGTGTAGATGAGGTAAAAGGCAAATTGTAGAAAATGAGAAAAACAATTTTCTTCTGATTATCAACAATTATCTCTTCAAAATGTCACAAAGGATGGATCGAAAGCCTAAATTGGCGAATCTTCAGAACAATTTTTGGAGCAATTGAATCTTTTCAAACGACCTTTTATTTATTCTTTTCCTATTTGGCTTGTAATTTCCTTTTCTAAAAAGTACTTCTTTCTGAACTTGTGCCCGATTTTTTTGATGATTCATTGGTCCTTCTCCACGCAGTGTATGTGGTTTTAAGGCATGATTTTTTTTGTCTGCAAGGTCAGCGTAGGAGACCTGATGGTTTTGGCACAGGCCCTTGTTTCCAATTGGCTTTTAGTTGACTCCATGCTAAGATCAATTGGGAAAACTTTTCACAATCCCGATTTAGAAAATAATTGAGGTCTTACTAACACTGAGATTCCTTACATCGGTAAGTGATAGAGTGTTCTGTTTAGGTCTCCTTTTCTTCCATGAAATTTGCCATCTTTGCTTTTGTCCCACTTCACATTGTTTTTTAAATGTATTTAAAATCTATTTTATATTTTTGGTGCTGATGTCTACAACACTATTTTAGATTTGATCTTCAACGTTTTCTTTGCTCATGTAAACATGTCTAAATTGCACTTGACAATGACTCCACACTCGGGTCAGTTGCTAAATTCACACATGTGGACAGAATAGTACAAGAGATCCTAGCTAACTGTCGTTGCTGTAACATCAAATCAAGATCAGTCACCTGACAAAATGAAGTATAAAAATCCTGAACTGTGTTATGGGAAAAATAAATGTAGAAGACAATGACCTTGGGACTACTGCCTACTTAACTAGAAAGATAAGGCTTCAAATACCCCTTTGTATTTTGTCTGTTTGTTTCATAATTTGAGAATGTTTTGTCTATTCTTTTACCTTAGTATCCATAGTAACTAACTGCAAAACATGTAGCTCTCCTTCACTCCAATCTGATTACCAATAAAAATATATGCCTTGGACTGATCAACACCTTTGCAGGATGCTCAGCACTGGCCTCCTGGCTCCCCACTTTTTTCTTTCATTATGTCCCTGAGCCTTTCTCTAGCCTGTGCCATACACTGGATAGGAGACTAGAATCTACTGCAAAGGTCTCCAGTAAAAAGGGATTTATCTACAACAGCTCTACATTTCAGAATGCCTTCCAAGAAAAGATTGATGAGACAACAATACAGAAAGAAAACACATAAAAACCTTTTGAGATGAATGCTAAATCTTTAAAGACTTCAACAGATTAGCATGAAGAATAAAGAATGTAGTCTAAAGAATCTCTATTTTTTGGAATAATTTAAGTTATAAAAAGTGTAACATATTTATATAAATATACAATACAGGTTATAATTAAATTTATTTAACATTTTAGATTAATATTCTTATCCAACATTTGATGGCAAAACTATATAAAGAAATATCTTCAAGTCATATATGGAAATACTATCCTATTATCCTTTTAAGAAAATTGAAATTATGAGTCCAATATGGCTGATTAGAGGGAGTGACCAAGGGTCACTTCACAGAGCAGTCCTCTGAACAGTGGAAGCAGTCACACTCAGAGCAGACGCTCAGCCTGAAAGATTATCATCAACTAAAACCAAGAGTCTGGATCACTGGAAAACGGAAGTGAGAGTACCACCGTCCGTTTTCCCCAGACACCTGCACCCATTTCAAGCAGCTTTAACAGCCTAAGAGAAGGAACTACAGCCGGTTTTCCCAGAATCCTGGGACAGGTGCTTCCTGCACCGTCCATTTTTCCGCCATCTTGCCAAGGGAGGGAAACACAAATACAACACCAAGTTCCTCAAGGATCACCATGAGTGAGGAGATTCCACGTGATTGAGACACAGGTAGACTAAGCACCACAAGAAGGTATGGAGTTGACCTGACAGCTTGGATTACACACTCAGGGACACAGGAGAGGGAATGAAAGTGAAGTTGGTGCAGAGTGAGCTCTTCCCTGGTGAGAAATCCTAAATATTGAACTCTCAAAACCCTGCTTTATAAAACAAAACAAATAAACACTAATGCAAACAGGGTGAGGAATATTGATACTGGCCGTTCACAAAGCAAAGATCAACTAAACAGCAACAAAAATCCACAACTATCAGAACAATATCTTTGAACAAATCGACTTAATAGATATCTACAGAGTATTTTTCCTTACTACAACAGAATATACTTTTCCTCAGCAGTGTATGGAACTTTCTCCAAATAAACCACATTCACCAAGCTTGCATGAATCAATACAAAAGAATGAAATCATGCCATGTAGTATACCAGATCCCTGTGTACTGGAATTAGAAATCAATCCCCAAATTAACCATAGGCCATTTATAAATTGCTGTAAATAATAAGACACTGTGATTACTCAGTACATCACAGAAGAAATTCTTCTACTCATATTCATATCTATTTCAGGGGACTCTGTCAGATGTTCTCCTCCAAATAGAAAATAAAATTAATATTCTCCTGCTTACAATCTCCCACAAGAAGAAAACCTTAAAAATGGATGCATTACTTCCCTACATCATGTCTTTTAACACGTTAGTTCCTTATTTACAGGTAGAATTGTGGGCTCTTTGTAAAAGATTATTTTTCTGGCTGGTTCATGGTATTCTTCTTCACTAACTCTCCCAGGCACATGCTTTTCTTGCACTTCTTTTGTGACGTCTATATCATACCTCTCACTTCTTCCCTGGCAATATCTCTTGTGAGTGCTTTGGGCAATAATGATGTTAACACATTCGCCTTGCATTTATATCTCTGAGTTTATACAAATGAAAAACAAATTCTATGGAAGCAAAAGTTATACATATAGACAGAGAACTGCATGTGTTACATAGTATTGAGTTTAGCAAATGGGTTTATTCCCTCTGGAATTGTTGAAAAATATTGACTTGCTCCCTGGAGATGGAGATGCAGCCAGAAGGCCACTTGGCCTGAGGTTGAAAGCCTCTTTCCAGTGACAAGGAAGAATCTCAAATTCACTAAATTTATGAGGAGAACGCAGGGCCAATGTGGCTGTCCAAAGTCTTGTAGCTTTAGTTTCAGGAAAATGGTGAAAGCAAGATCCTATCAGATTTGACAAGTGATTGCGACGCCAGATAATGGTGTTTGTCCTTTTCCTTGTGCTTGTGACCCCATAAGCTCTTTTATTTCTAGATAACTTTGTTCAGTTGAATGTAGTTTCCATGGTTTTCCTAGAGTTTCTCACAGACACAATCATACGCAGACATGAGCTTCAAATTTTTCCCTAATATTTCTATTACTTGGAAAACTTGAGTTTTCCAAAGGTTTAGAGGAGAACTGATTCTTTTGATTATAAAAAAATGAAGAAAAAATAATATGGGTAACTTGTACAAAACTATCATCATTGCTACTGTGAGTGAGTATATGTCTAGCCTTCTGCCCCACTGGGGGAAGGACAAGTGGCCCCGTCCACTAAAACTAAGGGCTCGTTTCAACACAGCATTGCCCGGGGAGCTAGATCCCAGCTATCTGAGGCTTTGAGATATAGTGTTAAACTAGCTCCTTAATTTTTATTCAGCTGTTACAGTTAAGAAGGAATAATGATAAACACATTTAATTTTAGAAGATAGTAATATCAAAAAAATTTGATTAGGAAGTTGTATTTTATTTGTTTAGAATTACTTTGTTGATGCTTTTCTTAAAATCATTTCTTAAAATTACTTTGTTGATGCTTTTCTTAAAATTAATAAAAATTATTTTATTAATCGGAAATTACTTTCTCAATTCATGTGTAAAGAAATGTTCTTATTTGGTTTCATAATTTTTCAAATCATAAAAGCAAATGTCTGTTTTGACTCAAAAATATAAAATTGCTGATGATATTAGTTTGTTTACAAAAAGTTGTTAATATTTCAGTTTCTGGAACACCTGCCATTTGAAAAAGCAACAAAACAGAAACAAAATAGACTCTAATTTTGACTCGCGATAACTTTAGCAATACCCACATAAACACTAGCTGAGACTTAAAAACCCAGTGACAACATTCCCATATTGAACACAGTAACAGTCCTCCTGATTTATCATAATGCACAATCACCCTCAGATCCTTTGTGAGGTTAAGTACTGTTGCAGGCCTGTGGAGATTACACTAATGTGAGACTTGCTGTTTCAATTAGAAATGAGTTGAAAGAAATATGTATACATTGGCACCACTTCCTCCAGTTGAAATCTTATGCATTTCACATCAGTGTTCATTCCCTGCAGATATGCATGAGTTTCAAACAGGGCGAAAAATAATTTCATTATGGCCCAGCAGGGATATAAAATAATTTATCTGAATCCCGGCTGGTTTGACAATTCTATGATGGGAAATCAGATGTACTTTGCATGTTGGTAGTTTTGAAAATCAAAGCTTTGCACACCTTTCATTATACTGTAATTAGGATTCACACGAAGGTCACAATTTCTACCCAGTGTTAATGATCACACTCTAATTATGAAACGATCTCAGACTTATCACCATGGTCAAGATTGGCCCATCACATTAGATTTGGCTTCTAGGTGAAGGTAAGGGGAGCTGAGCAGAAGCCATCACTGACGTGTGGCCACAGAGCTTTGAGCGGATAGCACAGCATTCACGCCTTCACTTTCAAACGCTCGGCCATAGTATATGGTTTCATGTTTACACTCTATCTTTAAAATGTGTAAGATGTCTGGTATGTAGTCTATGCACATTTCTGATACTTATTTCTCAAAAGATTTTTTTTTTTTTTTAGGGTTTTTGAGACAGGGTCTCGCTTTGTGGTTCAGGCTGGCCCTGAGCTCAGCCTCAAACTCACATTACAATCCTCCTGCCTCTGCCTCCCGAGTGCTGGGATTACAGACGTGAGCCACCACGCCCGGCACTGTGGTATGTGGTACTGGTTGCTGCTGGGTGTGGATCTCCACACCCAATATTGTTATGTGGTTACCGGGGAATCGAACCCGGGTCCTTGCGCTTGCGAGACAGGCGCCGGAACCACTGAGCTAACTCCCCGGCCCTCTCAAAAGATTTTTGATGGGTGTTTTTTTTTTAATTGAAATCTTTATTGGTACATCAAATGTACACATCATAATTGCACTCCACGTCGGTATTTGTACCAGTATAACACACAATTTAATTCTCATTTTTTCTCATAGCCCTACCCACCCTACCACTCCCCTATATACATAAAATTTGTTTCCTTTCTTTTTTGTTATAATCTCATTATTTTCCCCCTTCACTCTATTACACTTTGAATATTTTCTATTTCACAATATATAACATACAATTGTAGAACTCACTTACATCTTTATTTTCTCATACCAGAGAAAAGATGTGATATTTATCTATCTGTGCCCTATTTATTTCACTTATGAGGATATCCTCAAGGTATGTCCATGTAAGTATAAATGATTCAAACTTATCATTTTTATGGCAGAGTAGTACTCCATTCTGTAGAAGAACCACACGGTGGTTCTTAAAATATATCTATTTTTGCTTTTCATATAATATAAAATTACTGTGATGATTTTAGGTATGTATTTAAAATAAATGTTTGATATTTAAAAATTTATATGCACTCTCATATGTTCTTTATAACTGAACTCAGTTATATGAAACTTTGTATTATTTCACCTACCTACCCTTTGTTTTGGGCATTTATCTTTAAACCTATACTAATTTTAATAGATTTTCTTCAGTTTTTTTGGAACAAGGTCTTACTTAGTAATTCAGGCAGGCCCAGAACTCTCTATGTAGCCCAGTTTAGCCTTGAACTCACAACAATCGTCCTGCCTCTTCCTCCTGAATTATAAGTTGAATCTCCCAGTAACAGATAATTTGTTTTAGTTAGGTACTGCTTTATTCAAAGCACTGAAAATCAATACAGGGTATTCTACTTAGTATTGTTATCCTAAATGCTAAATACTCTTTAGAAATAATAAGCCAAAAATTAATTTTATGGCAGATTTTACCGCATGTGTCATGTGAACATTTAAGAAATTTGTATATGTAAAAAATTAAAATTATATAAGCTTTTGTCTAAGCACAAAAATATCACAGTCTTTTTTTTTTTTTTTTTAGTGTACTCATCTCACGAGCCCCTTTCACTTTACATATGGGGCTTTTGGCTCCCTGTCCCATTTCATGATCTCCACATGCTTATATTTTGAGTCACTAAAACAATAGATGTTCAACTGCCTTCAGTTAAATGAACTTCAAATATTAAGTTGGCAGTGGAGCTGCTTCTTGAAACTTTTCAACTGTTTTATCACTTTTAGTCTTCCCTTTTAATATTTATTTGTTAGCATTACATATAATGTATTTAAAATCTTTTAAAATATTTTCTGTCACTCTTTGATGCAGTGTAAATTCAAGAAGCAGCTACTCTAGTCTATGTGTTAGCGCAGTTTTAAGTATCAGGTAAACATGTGATAAATTCATGTTCAAAAGAAACTTAAATATGAGTGTAATTAACTTGCTTGATTATTATCAGATATTTTAATCCGAAGACAAAACATGATTAATTTTCACACAGGTGAGAAAAAAAACATGGAAATCCAACTTAGCAATGAATGTAATTCCAGTACCATATTGAAAAATATCTCCTACTTCAAACACAATTTTGTATCTGCAAAACAAACTGACTTTTACACAGGAATCTCAGAGTGACCAGTCCTTCCTACTTAACTCATTCAGGTCCTTACTCTTTCCAAGAAAATGTCACCATTTTAAAATTTGACATTTTAAAAGAACCAGAGCATTTTGACATCAAATCAAGTAAAATTTAATTAAAATTAGATCAGGAAATGTCACAAAGATAAGTGGGAAAGAAGAATCCATTTATCCCAATTGCAAAAAAATATTTTAATAAAGAAAAATAAATAATGATGTGTGTCACCTAGTCATTTTTTTTAAATCTCCTAAAAGAGAGAAAAGGAACATAATAATATCATAAAGGTTACTTAATTTATTAGAGCTGTGTCTATATTTTTATTTTCTGGAATATGATGTAAAATTACCTTAACATTTACTTGTAACTCATAAGAACATGACAAGTCTCAAAAGGGACATATTAAAAAAAACAGATATCTATCTAAAATCAACCTTAATGTTTAAATTAAAATGATTGAGATGTCATATGTCAGAAGCATAAGCAGTTTTACAAATAGAATGGTCTTTGCTGATAAACTTATCACACTTTCCTGTTTTACTGTAGTCACAAGAAATACAGTCAATACTCACACCCAATCCAAGGACAAGTGAAGAACACTTTTCTAGATCATGAGGAACTCTGTTATATTGGAAGTGAGCAGGGAATAGAGATAAGTAAAAATTCCGGAAGCTTCTCTGCAGGGCTGTGTGAAATTCAAGAATTAGTATTTGTGTAAAGAAATTTCATTTTATAATTCTCATACATCTTCTATTATTAGGCTGAACTCTGGTTTGATTACTATTTCTTTCATTTGTATCCACAAGTTTTCCAATATATTAATCATTCACTCAGCAGAAACGAGTTTGTGTGGAGCCACATGGTGGTACTGTGTAAGGTACCTTATCTCTTTCACGCTGTGATTACTATCCACATTTAATCTGACACTAACCTACTTTTATCTCAGAATGTAATGTTTTCAGTTTTTCTCACTAGCTCATCTATACTTCATTTATTTGTACTGCACAATATTATAGCACTTGCTTTGACGTCACCATGATTTGAGATGAGAAAATTTTCATCTCTTTGGAAACTTTTAACTAGAAAATACTAGATTTATATTTCTTAGTAAGAAATGTCATATGATAAAGTGACATGAATTTATACATATAAAAACATCTATGCCAAGCTGAAGAAGATGGCACATGGCTGTAACCCCAGTACTTGGGAGGTTGATGCAGCAGGATCACAATGAGTTTGAGTGTTGTCTGTGACACACTGTGAATTCAAGGCCAATCTAAACTGCACAGTGAGAGGTCCTGTCTCAAATAAAACACAAACAAAACAGAAACCCAGATAAGCCTTATTCATAACCAACTTAGAATAAATATAGTGATTATGCTGTAAGGAGGAGAGGGGGTTCTCTTCATAAGAAAGATGATTTTTAGTCCTGCCATTGTACTCAGTGTTTCTATAATTGAATACAGTGCAGTGTGGCATCTCTTCCTTCTTAAAAAATTACAGTAGCCAGGCCATGCGACTTTACTGGAAAAGCAGTTTTCCATAGATATGTCATTTAAAGGTGATTAGCATCACACATATTAAAGATTCAGGAAGAATAAAATCTAGAAATGGATGAGTTAAGTTGATAAACTAAATCCAGGAGACACCTAAATAATAAATTCTCCCATCATGTAGAAAAAATACAGCATTTCACAAAGTTCATAATACAGAGAAAATCTATTGTAGGTTATCTCCTTGTTAGATGGAAATAAATTCACATTAATTAAACATCATAGAGGTGTCAGAAGCAAGCATGTATCCTACAATTTCAACGTTTTCAATTTAAGACCTAATAGAATTAAAACTGGAGTAAAATTTAGCACCAGTGTGACTGACTACAGTTGTTTAACTCATTGTCACCTCATCACTCCTCTCTTCTTAAAACTTAATGTTGAGATTGTAACAAAAAAGTAAGGAAACAAATTTTATATATATGGGGGGGTGGTAGGGTGGGTGGGGCTATGGGAAAAAATGAGAATTAAGTTGTGTCTTATACTGGTACAAATCCCCATTATGGAGTGCAAGCATGATGTGTATATTTAATGTACCAAGAAAGATAATTAAAAAAAAAAAACTTTCTTTTTCACATGGACTCATTCTTTTTGTCTTTCAGTCTCTCTTCTAGTGCTACGTCCCCACCTCAGCTCTGAGTAACTTTGGAACCCATACTACCTCTGTCCAATGAGGGCGTGTTTACTCGGTTGGTCTGTGGATGTATGACCTTTACTGTTTTGATAGTGCGTGGTGTAATTCAAAGATACAGTGAGAAAGCGAAGGACATGTCAAACACCTTATTGTTAGGTATTATTTTGAGGCATCTTTGCTTTGGTTTATGTAGCTATTCTTACACATGAAATCTTCTTTAGAAATAAATCTATGATGCAAAAAACCACATATGCCACTTAGCAACATGCTGGACTTGTTAAAATGCAACTAACAGTGATGTTTTGGTGTTGTAGGTAAAATTCAGGCTTTCACTAAAGTTCAGCCATGCTCGCTGACTCCACCTCATCATAACTCCACCTCATCGTGACTCCACCTTGGCCAAAAGCAGGACTACCTCTTCAATCAATCTACAACGAACCACTTTGTGCATGCTTCAACCAATCCACGACCGTCCCCGTCCCCCTTGTATGTTTATGCTCTCTACCATTTACTATAAAAGTGACTGTATTTTGTATTTAAGGTGGAGCAGTTCTCAAAACATTCCCTGGAGTCTGTGTGGTGACTCTGAGTGCTTACCCTCCCATCTGGACCTCCGAACCTGATCCTAGGCCATGTACTACCCTGAAACTGAGGATGACAAAATAGTGTCAGGTGATTTACTCAGTACAAAGAAGCAGAGTGAAAAGATTCATATATTTCCCTTCAGAGAAGATACATCCATGAAAACGATAAGTTGCCAAAGTTGTAGCAGTTAGTGATTTTAATACAAATAATAGAAAACTAGGAATTACAGCAGTTTTCTGCAGTATGACTCATATGATTCCTTTAGAATCAAATGAAGTTTTTTAAAGTAGTCAGCTTCTTAGATCTCACACAACCATTTAGAATAAGAGTAACTAAAAACAAAACTCAGGGACCTTTATGCATAACAGTCTCTCCACATGTTTTGTTTTGTTTGTTTTTTATGTTTTTTACTTTGCAGAGCACTATGCAGAAGACTGTGGCTTTCTCTGCAGTCAGGCTTCTGTTAATCAATAGTAGTCTCATGGATTCAGAAATTCTGAAAACATTCCCATTGTCAGGCCTTACTATTGGGTGAAAAATGCCCCTTGGCCACAGGGAATTCGCAGGGCTGACCCTGCATATGATGGTAATATTGTCTATACCACATACACTGATAGATCTGCACAGGAGGAAAAGAGTACACCTGCCATTTCTGCATAGCAAACATTATCTATATTTCTTCATTATTTCATGACAATAACAAAAGCTTTGTTTATGTGGTGTAAACATACAGAATCCAACTGATATTCCTCCACATTTTCTGGTTCAGAAGGCATTACACAAATTAGTCTGGAGAAGATATTCATGCAATAATCTAATTAGACATAAGACATTAGCACATATTTGAATATTGAACAATTACTGATTGGAAAATTTTACAGATTTAGAAATTGTGCTGAAAATTTTTGAAAGCTTAAATTTCATTTTAGATATGCTTAATCCACTCACTCAACTAGATAAAAGTATTTTTTCAGTAACTAAATTCCCATAAGATATTCACATAATTGAACACATTTTAAAATAGAGGAAGAATACTTATATATACATTTTAAAGGGAAAATTGACTTATTTCAGTTGTTTTTCTCTTAAATTGATGTAAGATAGTCTTCATCCTATTATAGTTGAAAATGGTATCTATTTACCAATAAATTGATTGTTCAGACTAGTCTTTTTGCTTTGTCCTGCTCTGCCTTCTCATGTTAAAGGCCGTACCTGTGAAAAACAAGATATGTGTGATCTTGTGGCAATTCAGAAAATTATTTCCAGCACTGATTTCTAACCCAGTTTTGATTTTTTATGTTCAATTGGATTCTCTAGTTTCGCATTTCTTCATGGCCTGGTTTTTCTACACTCTTTATGTATTTGTTTCCATTGATTTCCCAAGTGATATTTTGCCACGTTTCTAAGTTTATGAAGTTATATTTCCCATGCACGATGTTTCTTACTGTTTTCTCACTACCACGGATCACGAGCAATTTACAGTCTTACACAGCTCAAAGTAATTCCCAGTCCAGAAGGCAAACGCTGGTAATGGAGACTCAAGATCTGCTTTAAATATATCCCAGAAAAAATATTATAAACTTCAAACCTCTCATTTCTCTGTTCTGAGAATATACCTTTCGTCTTGAGTTCTATTAAAACACGTATATTGAAAGCAAATTCATTTATGTAGCTGCAGGTTGGTGTAAACATATTTTACTTTGTAATGAAAGTTTGACAGTACCTTCCATTCCTGACAAAGCAGTTGGCCTTTCAACAAATTAGTACACACTTTTCTCACTCCAGTACAGATGAATAGCTTGGCGGTGGAATGAAGATGTTTATTGTATTTTGCAGTCCAATGAGCTCGATTACAGCTGCTTAAAATACACAAAAGGAGATGCTGAAAAAAGTGACTTTTTGTTTGTTGTATTAAAATATTGAATTTACCCAACAGAGATAGTCCAAGGGCATTGTTAGTGACTGAAAGATTAAAATTTTTCATGGATGATAGTCCTATTCAGACTAGAAATAAAATAAGCCTTTTATAAAGAGCATTATGGTGATAATTTCTTAATTAAATATAATATTTTAGCAAAACATCCTTTATATTTTATATATTCTTCACAAATGACTTGCATATTTTGAAGAAAAATCATTAAAGAGTCATGTGCATAATGTTTATGAAATTAAGTGTTCATTTCTGAACATTGACAGAGTAACTTGTGTGTGAAATTGTTTGCTAGCTACGAGCTTATGTGTTCTTTATGAGTTCAATGATGGGAGATTGAAAAATAAAGTGTAAACCGCTGCATGGTGTGACGAGTGCTTGATAGTGAGCTACCCAAAGGGACGTACAACATGGAAAACTGTCCATATCTACAAAGAGCTGCATATTTGGAAATCATCATTTATGACAAAGTAAGCAAAATTGAACAGTGATTTAAAGGGTCAACATATTGAGAGGAGAAGATATTCTTTTTCAGGCAGATAGTACAATTGATAATATGGTAAAAAGTTATATGGATTCCCATGCAAGGAAATTATTAATATTTTGGCAGCAGAATACAAAATATTAACTGAATGACTTTTAAATGAATTTAAAAGACAGCAAAAAGTGCTACACTTCTTTGCAGCCAAAAGATGTGGAAGTAATAAAAACAGCAAAAATAAAAGGATAGGTAAATTTTTAAAGTATTCAAAACAGAGTTTGCATTGATGTGAAAAGTTGGAAGTTCAGTTCTGAGAATGTTAAGGAAGAATGGTAGGTTAATGAGAAATTGTTAACACGCAAAGGCTAAACTGTATACAATGGTGATAGAATTTTAACAACACTGTCAACAGTGATTAAATGAAAGGAAAAGCTTTGTACTTTACGAACATGTAAGTCAGCTCAAAGATATTTCTACATAGAATTTGTGAAGTTGAAATAGGCTTCTTTTGATGCTTAATCTGAAAAATACTTGTGAATAAAAGGTCATATAAGGAAATATTTTCCAAACAAAGAGAGAAAATATTTCTATTCAAAGTTTACTAGGTGGGAATGTGTTTCTTCTTCCCGATCTATTAGGATGAGGAAGGCAAATGTTTCTAAAAGCAAACCTCAGAAAAAAGATGATGTTTGAGATACTTACAGAGAAAAACCTTATCATTAGTTTCTGTACAACATTTAGCTAAAACTTTAAAAATATTTAAACTTAGTTCTAATTTAAAAACAGTATAATCTGGCATAAAAAGGCAAAAAAAGATCCAGATTTTTCTAACATAGAGCCTGATAGTTTGGTGGGTAGATCTAAAAAGATTCTGAAGAATTGTCCTGTTCCTATTTGCTTTTTGTAAAGCAGACAAGAGCTCAAAACTAATGAAAAATTAATGGGAGATTTGTAGTTCACAACTACTTCTGGACCCAAAGCAGACAGAGCAATCTGAAAGGAAGATTTCTGAAGCTGAGGGATAGATCTAAATAAGAAACAGGGGCAGCAATATTTTCCCATTGAAGAAGGTGCTGCAGAAATATGTACCTGTCTGGACTACTGTGCACTGATGTGTTGAACACTGACTAAGTGAGACTTTAACTCTTCTTCCTGTGAAAAAGATTGTCTGCTATAGGTCTTACGACTCTGCCATCATTATGTATTGATCAGGTGTGAAACAATGAAGCATACAGGTCTCTAAATGTTGCAGACTTCCTGAGAAATGTCATGTGCATCCAAGTAAAGGACAGATAAATATGGAGCAGGGAGCCCTGTTAAGTTAGGAGGTAAACCATCTGAAGAAATCGTATTGTATGATTCAAATGTTTATCTCGGTGCTGTCGTGAATGAATGTGGAAGTGACTAATCCTCTAGTGACTTTGCTTTAAACTGTACAATGTGTGCCTGGGATGGATTTGCAGAGCTAAGGAACAGCTGGGGCCACAAACTCCAAACCTGCAGGTTGTGTTTGACCCACATCTTCCCATACTCTATTTACTTAGGTTGGCCTTAAATCAGTCATGTATCAGGTCAGCCTCATCTTCCCTTCCTTCCCCCTTCTTTTCCTTTCTCCTACATAAGTCTTGCAGAGGTGTTCTTCTTTTGCACTTTATTTTTGCTTCCTGGAGTTATCAATGAATAAACCATAAAAGCTTCAGATCAGGGTTTTTTTATTTTCTTTCCTGAGACTTGTCCACCCTGAGGGGTTTTGCTTCAGCCAGCCCCTCAGGGTCCTCTAGAAGGTTACACTGGATGTGGACCCCAGGGAGTCTCTCATCCTTTGTGCTGTGTCATGGTCACGAACCGAACTGTAACAAAGTAAAAAAAAAATTTTTTTTTCATAAATTGGGATGAAGTAATCTCTTGTGAAGGTATCAAAAGTAGTCTTCAATCCTCACTGAGGGTTAAAGTGGAACAGCTATCTGGGGTGCAACTGCTTCGTCTTTCCTCCAGATGTTCCTTCCCGATGCTGCCTGGACTAAAAAGAGTTAGTTGACACATCTGGGGTCACAGCCTTTTCATGAGCTACCTCTCTTTACAGCCTGAACAAGGAATTCAAACTTGTTAAATTTCTTATAATGCAACCATATGTATCTGTGTGTAAACACAGTTACACTTACATGGATGCAGGGAGACTCATAGAGATGAGGATGTTAATCTGAAGTTAGGCTCTTCTTTAAAAAAAGGGATTAAAGATTAAAAAACAATCTGAGGGCTAGGATTATAGCTCAGTGGTAGATAAAATAACTAGCATTCATTCCATTAGTTCCAGTAGCACAATAAAAAAAAAAAAACAAAGAAAATGAAAGCAAACAAAAATGATCTGTAAAGCACCTAAAGTATTAACCTTAATATCAGCTGCTGTTACAAGAAAATGGGTTCCTGAATTTAAATGCAGTCTGTCACATAATGTTCTTTTTAAAAAAAATTTGAAATCTTTATTGGTACGTTACATATACACATCTTAATTGCACTCAACCATGAGAATTTGTACCAGTATATGACACTGCATGGCTCATATTTTTCCCATATACCTACCCACCCTACCACCCTTGTTCCCTATATACATAAGCATTGTTGCCTTTCTTTTATATATATACTCTCATTATTTTTTTCTTTTAAAGGCACATTTTTTAGCAGCATGCTTCTTGTGGTCAGTATGTAAAAAGCTAGACAGCTACAATGACTCCACTCTTACAAAGCTTCAGCATGTCTGCAGAGAAGATGTTGTAACATCAGTCTAATCATTTTACTTGTACTTTCACATAAACTCTTGGCCTAAAAATTTTACCCCTTTATATAGGAATTTCTTAATTATATAAAGGAAGGAAACGGTTGTAAAATTTGAAAATTGGAAACAAAGCTGGGAGTAATTGTTACTGGATATTCTTAAGAAATACCTTTCCCAATTCCCTCCCAAAGAGAAATGGGATGAAGGTTAGATATTAATAGAGAAATATATTATATGCTTACCCGAACTTCCTAGGGGTCGGCAAAGTTTGTTGTATGAAAGTTTGTTGCAAAATAGGGAAAATATACCATTTTTGTTCATAAATTATTAAGACTTTTTACTATTTTGCTGTTAATTTCTCTTTTTATAAAAAACTTAATTCAAATACTAATTTATGACTATCTCATGCACTAAATTGTTATAGAAGTAATACTGGGAATCATATATTTTATGTCTGATAGTTGACAATTTTTATACCTAAATTATGGAAAATATTTATTTTGACTAAACACCTTAAGACATTTCCTAGCTTTTGGTTTCAAATTACATTATGATTTTAAAATGTTACTTCTGTGACATTTACTGATCTTTCAGACATTTTCTTTAATATTATATTTAACAGCTCGAAATGTAATCCATTAGGAAAAATTATATTGGCTTTTAATTTGAATATGTTCTTGGTATGTCATTCTTCCTGATCTCAGGGAAACAATGAGTTAAGTATGTATGGAAATAGGGACCAGAAATTTTCATCTGGTCACTTCCTATTTTTGATTCTGATATTAGGAATTGTGCTTTGATATACAACCATTAAGGTGATCAAAAATTAGTTATTCTTTTTAGTAAAGAAAATTGTTTAAGAAATCTGATTTTAACTCTCATTTCATCACATTATCATGTACATAATATACAAATGGAAACAATAATACCCATAAATATATTGAGGACAACGGCAGCACTTTTATTTCTAGTCCAGGCTTTCTTAGTAGAATGAGTCTGGTGATATTACAGATGATTCATCGAGGCAAATGAGGCCAATTGAGCAAACTAATAGATTTGACCTTGCTAATTTCAGCTCTATTATCACTATTATCCAGGCTGTGTTTTGTTCATGTCAATGTCAAAAAGCCTACATTCATATGTCTTTAAAGACATCTAGTAATGACTTTATTAGCAAGCTAGACTTCATTTTCATGGTTACATACCTCTGAAATACATTTTAAAAATGTTTCTGAGTTCTGTGGTGTCAGTGAATATTATCACTCATGCTTGCAGTTCAATTTTCTATAATCAAGTTTTTATCTTGGGAGTTAATATCATAAAGGAAAAATATCCAGTCTTTGTAATGCATAGCTTTCTCATTGATCCTAATTTGTAGTAGCTTGACATGTCATTTTGACAGGAAGTATCAATAATTGGAATCATTATCTCTATAGTCAACATCAACATCTCATTTCAACCTTCACATCATTTGTAATAAAGTATTTACTACCAGTTTCCAGAAAAAAGAATGTGTGATATCAACCTTAATGACACATCCCACTAGTCAAAACTACCTTTAATGATTTTAGATTTTGACACACATCTTTATGGAATACAGCATGTTGAAAGATAATTTAATCTTGTTCCTAAGACTGCACAAAATTCAGTGTAGTTAGGACCCAATAGAGATGCACATATCAAAATCTGAAACATTTAAGTTTATATTTTTTGAGACTTTCAACTACTCAAGTAGTGTGCTTGACATATTTGTCCTCTCCAAAACTAGTGTTAAATTTAATTAACAATTTGGTAACATTGGGAAATGGGACCTTAATGAAATGGTTAAGATTTGAGGGATCCAAATTCAATAATAAAATTAATAACTTTTAAAATTGGCTATTGGGTGTTATGTCTCTCTTTTTCTTTTTGCTTTTCTTCTACATAAAGAACAACGTAGAATACAAATAATGCTTTCTTCCGAGTGGAAGCCTGGCTCCTACTACACACATCTGACAGTACCTTGGTCTTGGTCTGCCCAGCTTCTAGAACTATAGGACATAAACTCGTGTTTTTTATGAGTTATGCAGTTCCAGGTTGTTTATTGTTTCAAGGAAAAACTGACAAAACAACTGTCCTTCACTCTCTCCTGTTTTTTTTTTTCAAAGCCTTATATAATTTTCCCCCCTTCATTTGTTTTAGCATTTAAATAGTTGTCCCCAGTATATAAGTTTGTTTTGGAGAAGATGCTTAAATATCTGTTGCAGAGACTACTGAAACCCCATCAGCAGTTATTGTTATTCATCTATATTGAAATAATTCAAAATACTTACTTTGACAATTTTCCATTTAAGAGTGAAAATTACTTTTTCATGCATCGTTCAGCAATACTTTGAATCACTAAATTAAGTTCTGGGTCATTAATCAACTAGATGTATGTAGTGTCATCTAGGATGGTTCTTATCTTTTATGTCCTTTTAAAGTTTCTCGATCATCATGCACATGTACCTGCAACATGAGATAGGACTGTGACCATACAGAAGGCTCAGGACCATGTTTGATTACAATAAATAAGGATAATAATAAAACAGAAGAAACTGAACTTTCTGATGTTGGTGGAATTGTTAAAGCTGCTATACTCGTCGTCACCAATTTTTTTTTACATAAGTTGAATATATATTTCCATCTTACCTATAACTTGTTTTCTCCTTTCTTTTTTGGTGTTAGTTAGACTGAAGATCTCTGCAACATTATTGGAAAGTTCTATAATGTGCTCCTGTCTCCTGCTCAGGGTACAAAACAACACAGAATTATCATGGGATCCTGAAATGAAAAATGAAATAGCATAGAAAAGGTTGCATTATTTTAATGTTAGAAATAGAATTTATATATAATGTCAAAACATTGTAGGAATTCATTTCTTATCAAAAATCTAATATTTTCGCAGAAAAATTACCTCTGTGATTATATGAGAAAAAATATAGTACAATATGTACTAGATAATTCAGGCCATTCAATATTAGGACAAATGTGTTTTGTGATTTTCCTTCTCATGAAAAAATATAGGATTTCTTTTAACTAAACAGTGTATGAAACTATGAAATCTACAGTACACATAGTTGGATATTTAAATTTCGAGTAGATGCCTATATCTATTTAAAAAAAAAAAAGCAAATCTCAAAGTCATTTTTAAGATATTCCATAAAGATCATTATGTTCAGGTCCGGAGAGTTAGCTCAGTGGTTCCGGCGCCTGTCTTGCAAGCACAAGGGCCTTGGTTTGATTCCCCAGTAACCACATATCATACTGGGCATGGAGACTCATTCCCAACGGCAACCAGTACCACATACCACAGTGCCGGGCGTGGTGGCTCACTCCTGTAATCCCAGCACTAGGGAGGCAGAGACAGGAGGATTGCTGTGATGTGAGTTTGAGGCTGAGCTCAGGGCCAGCCTGAACCACAAAGCGAGACCCTGTCTCAGAAAAAAAAAAAAAAAAAAGATCATTATGTTCACAAATAACTTGTGAACTATGCTATTTTAAGTACCAGAAGTAAGTAATTTCACATTCTGTGCATAACATCTTATCATAGGAGAAGTGTCATTTAAATAGTTGTTGCCAGTATATCAGTTAGAGAAGCTCAGTGCCAAATGCTTCTTGCAGTAGCATTTGCTGCATTCAGCATTTTACATGCATTATCTAATGCATATTGAAATATATTTGCTCAATATACAAGTAAGTGTTCTGCAGGGAAGTAGACAATATGAATGAGAAAGAGAAAGGAGAGAGAGAAAGGAAATAGACAGACAGACAGACAGACAGAGACAAAGAGAAAGAGTGAAAGAATTTATTAGAGACATTGGCCCTGTGGATTTTGGAGACTGAGAAGACCCAAGAATGACAGATGAGGCTATCTGAAAGTAATGGGACAAGCAACAAGAACACAATGGTTCGATCCAAGCCCAAAATGCTCAGAACCAAAAAGGTATGGTGTGACTCTTCATCTAAACACGGAATCAGAATCATGGAGGGCCAGCTCTGGAGAGTATAGTCCTGTTGTCCGAGGACAGAGTGCAGGTTCTGGCTAACTCGGCTCCAAAGAATGAAGATATCCACACACCATGTGTCTTTTGCTCTAGTGCACTATAGCTGATGGGATGGCACTGCTCCACCCTGAAGAGAGATGGTTCCTATTGAGTCTGCTGATTCTCAAGCCAGTGTACTCTAAAATCGCCCTATAGACATACCAGGAAAAAAGACTTTGACTGCTACTTTGACCTTTTAACACAGTTCATTTGACACATGAAATTAACCAACATACAAGAGTAATTGTGTTAATCATAAAAACATATATATTTCAAAATACAAAGGAGTTAAATTTCCCAATGTTAAATAATTCAAAAAAAAAAAAAACCTACAGCACATGAATCAAAATCAATATCAAACATTAATTATCTCACTGTAAAAGATATTATTTGCTTGTTAGTCAATAATGTATGGCAGAAATATGAAAATCTATTGAGTACTGTTATAATTATTATGGAAGTATAAAAATCTTATTAATAATGTGTTCAGTCTAGCTAAATAAGTATTTATCAAGAGAAATCACTGTATTTTAGGCTTTTAAATATTGCGTAGTCTGTTTTGAGTATGATATCCTCCTAACACTGATTTAAGAGATATGTTTGGTTAATATAAATTAACATAAGACAAAATATGATATTACATCATTATTAATTTATAAATATGGACAATACAAAAACATTTAGCAAAAATAAAGTTATAAAATCTCTTACAGATACACACAACAAATATAATGAAATATTAAAATATATTTAAAACGCAATAATAAGAAATTATAATATATTTTTCTAATGTTCATTTTTCCTTTTCTCTGATTTCATTATGAAAAATCTTCCCAGTGCAACCAATTTTATTTCACATAGATTTCTCTCTTCTTGCTAAATGTTGTTTTAAATTTATCATCATTCATGGGTTATTTCATTGAGTCTTCACAGGGATTTTGGCAAGGAGTTACTGTATCATAATTTTTTCACTGATGATATATACGGGATTTAAACAGTATAGATGGCTGTCCAAAGTCAGGCAGTTAGTGAATGAAAAGTTTGGAATAGAATCCAGATTTCTGGGGATTTTCTTAATGGTGGAAGCAGAATGCTTCCTGTTATAACTCAGAGATTTCAGTGTCCGTAAATTTTATGATCTATTGCCATCTCATTAATAGGTCATTTAGCTATTGCCCAAGTCTTCATTCCTAAACTTGCCCAGGACAGTTTGGGACACTATAATTTTATTAACCAGATTGTTAACACACACAGTATGCTTTAGACTTCTACAAAATTTTATGAAAATTCATGTAGATATGCAATTCTGTTGCAACTCTCTTGTATAAGCATTGAGAAAATGCTCCATTGATTTGAACAGAAAGCACAAGAAAAATTCCAGCCAACATTTCTATAGATACCGGTGTTTGGTTTTGCTTAGCAAGTCAAGACTTTTCCTTCTACCTTGGAAAGTGTTTCTCCTCTCTGCCCTGCTCTGGCTCCTTGGAGATCATCTTGCTCAGTCACTTGGATTTCAGTCTCTGTGCTGAGTGATCCAGGCCAGTCTGAGGGTGGGTGGTTGTCTTTCTTAAAATATGTTCGGTTTCTACCTGTCTAAAGGTTTTATGTACTAATTTATGTCTGTTTTTTTTTTAAATTATTCAACTCTAGTACTATTTCTAAGTTTATACTTTTGTTGGATTTAATTATAGTTTAATCATTGAATTTTAAAAATATTCAAGTTATTTAATTTTTTAAAGATCTCCATTCTCTTTGCTAATCAGATTGAAAATTATGGGGTAAAGCTTGATATCTTTACTCCTCATTAGATATTAAAATTTAGCATAATCCCAAATCCCATAATATGATATTTAAATAATAAATACTAACTCATGAAATATATTAAGGATTTTAAACGGTTAAATTTTTGAACATTCATTTGTGAATTTATTTGGAAAGCACCCAAGTTTTGTTAAACACTTAAAATCATCTTTGGAATATTTGTACCTTTTTTTTTGCCAAATTGTGTTTGGAACACTTTTATAAAATTAATTGCTCAACCTCTTTAATGAGTATTCTTGTTTGCAGCTTGTCATCATTTTTAGAGGTCATTATGAGTTTTTCCTGTTATTTCAGCCATGCATTTCCACATAATAAATTTCCACGTTATTTTATAAACTGATAAATAAGAAGATATGAAAGTCACAAAGATGATGTTAAAATTAGCTTGTTGCAAAACATAAATCTTACTTATTTTGAATGATTTGGATATCTCTGCTCAAAATTTTATATTTTTAATATATAATACTTTCAGGATAGACATTAATAAACAGTAGAAAAAATACATTATAATTTATTTTATAGCATTCAAACTTTTTAGTTTTTCAGTGGAAATAACCTGACAATAACCACTGATTTGAGAATGTCAAACTCAAATATTTAAGGCTATAAAATCATAATTTAAATACATACTTATTGTGGTACAATGAAAGTACAAATGACTTTGAGTGAGGTTATTAAGAATAAATGTATTTCTTCACTGACTTTTTGTCCAGTCAATCTGTTTCTTTGTGACAGTGGGGTATTAAGGTCTCTTACTATTATTGTATTGGAGTTTATCTGTTTTTTCATATCCCTTAATGTTTTATATAGTTGGGTGCATTAGAATTTGGAGCATAGATATTTAAGATTGTGATTTCTTTCTCTTGGATTTTTCCCTATACTAAAAGACAGTGTCCTTCTTTATTTCTCTTTATCAGGTTTAGCTTGAAGTCTATTCTGTCTGCAAATAAGATAGCCACTACTGCTTTTTTGCTGTTTCCTGTCACATGGAGTATTGTTTTCCATCCTTTTACTTTCAGTCCATAGATTTATTTCTGAATTAGTTGTGTTTTTTGTATGCAGCAGCTAAAATGGCCCATGTGTCCATCAACTGCAGACTGGATAAAGAAGATGAAGTTCTTTTATAGAATGGAGTATTTCTCTGCCATTCAAAATGATAAGGTTGAGTCATTCATGCTCAAATGGATGTACTTTGAGGACATCCTCATAAGCGAAATAAACAGGTCACAGATATATAAATATTGTATCTTTTCTCTGGTATGAGAAAGTGAAGCCGTAAATGAGTTGAAGTATGTATAGTTTATATTGTGAAATAGAAAATATTTGAAAGAAAAAGAGTGTAAGGGTAAATAACAAGGGGAAAACAAATGTAATAATAAAGAAAAAAGAAAACAAAGATTGTGTATATAAGGGGGAGGGAATTATAGGGCAAAAGAAAAGGGAAAAAATGAGAACCAAGTGTCATATTCTGGTACAAACTCTCAATGTTGAATGTGATGATGTGTATTCATAATGTTCCAATAAAGATAAAAATAACACATGTAAAAGAAAATTGATAACATTACTACTTATGCATAATCTATTAAACAAATACATGAATTCATGTCTTTGAAAAAAATACTGCTTAATGTTGCTGTTTCCTCTTATTTCCTCTGTGAACTTATATCAAGCAATAAATATTCATGATGATCTCATTATCTTTAAGTAACAGTTATTATAACATTTGGTTTAAGTGTAATTTTTGTTATATTGGATTACAAAAAAAAAACTTCAGTGAAATAAATTACTTTCTTAATTTCTTAAATGTGTTAGAGTAATTTACATGGAAAGTTTCATGTAAGATACTCGGGTAAACTCAGGCTTGGAATTCACACATGTCAAAACACTCTATTGATTAGGCTAGGGATTTAGCTCAGGTTTCCAGTGCCTACCTTGCAAGAGTAAAAGCCTGGTTTCTATCCCTGTTAACCATATAAAACCATATAAAACAATGCTAGGTGTGACAACTCACACCTACCAGCAATCAGGATCACATACCACAATGCAGGGTGTGGTGGCTCACACTTGTAATCCTTGTTCTCAGAAGGCAGAGGTAGGAGGATTTCTGAGTTTGAGATAGAGCTCAGGGCCAGCCTGAACTACAAGAAAGAACCTGTCTTAAACAAAGAAACAAACAAAACTCTCTATTCATGTACTCAACTCCCCTTGGAAGACAAATTACATCAGCAGAGACTGACTGTCTCTAAGAGACCATACTAATTATTAGAGGAAACTATGTAAATTTGTGTATAAACAAGCTGAAATCACTTTACAAGAAGCATACCCTTTGCAATTTATTTTTATTGTCTCAAGTTTCTTTAGACTCAAGTTTCATGTAGGTATGGTTCATTTGTAAATTTAAACACATTATATCAAATTCACCAAGTACCAAAGAAAAATTTTTTCTTAAACTGAGTAAGTTCTTAAACTGAGTAAGTCCCAGTGTTTTTTCAATGGAGCAATATACAAAGTGAGAGTCTTGCAGAAATGTCTATTGTGAATTTAAACTCTAACAAGCAAATATCCATGAAAACATAGATAATAATGTTTTAAAACATTTATGGATAAATATAATGTGTGCATTATATTTATAATGCTGTAATAATGTATTACCACTGAGTTGCAAGCATGAAATATACAAGTTTATCAGTTTCAACTTCTGTAGGTTCCAAGCCTGATATGTACTTCACTGAGTTAAACTGATGCATTAGAGGAGCTCTCATCTTCATTAGATGCTGAAAGGAAGATTTCATTTATCTGTTTCATCCAGTGTACACAGCTCTCCAGATTCCTTCTGTCCCTGTCCTCCATCCATGCATAGAGCTTCCTACCTGAACGTTCTCCCATCATTTTTTTTTTTTTTTTTTTTTTTAGGTTTTTTGAGACAGGGCCTTGCTTTGTGGTTCAGGCTGGCCCTGAGCTCAGCCTCAAACTCACATCACAATCCCCTTGCCTCTGCCTCCTGAGTGCTGGGATTACAGGCGTGAGCCACCACACCCGGCACTGTGGTATGTGGTACTGGTTGCTGCTGGGTGTGGGTCTCCACACCCAGTATTGTTATGTGGTTACCGGGGAATCGAACCCTGGTCCTTGCACTTGCAAGACAGGCACTGGAACCACTGAGCTAACTCCCCGGCCCATCTCCCATCATCTTGACTGACCATGTTCAGGAGAGATTCTACACTTTTAAGAATTAGTGCAACTAAACTAGTCTTTACAGTGTAACTGTAATTTCACTGTGTAAGATGTTTCATCACATCTGTGAAGTTCTTTTTGTAATGAACCTTAAATATCCTCAGATGTCCTTGGGGACCTCATGATGCATAAAGTCAATACAACAGCTATTGGCCCTCAACAAGGTCTGTCTCAATGGTAACTTCTATAATTATTGCCTCTTCTAAAAGAGAGAAGTTATCAAATCTTAATCTATACCACAGAGAGGAAAATCGACTACAAAATACAGTAGTCGTAGATTAGTAGATTACAGACTATAATAACAAACATTACAAAGGAAGTTTTGCAGCAGCTACTATCAATTTATATATCTTTGCAACAAACAAACTCAGTGAAGGAGTTCATTCAAAAGACTATTCTCAATGATTGAAAATAGAAATTATTCATATACTTGCTAAAGCAATACTCCTGGGCATTAAATTCTTGAAATTAATAGTCATTCCAATAAGACTTAAAAGTATTGAGTTGTACGACTAAGGTTAAAAACTGATTCAATAATGTAACAAAGGAACAAAACTCAAAGAGCTTTACAGAAGGAGCAAACCATGAGGTGTAACTCCAATTTAAACAGTTTTTAAATTTGTAACTCCAAAGAAATCATTTGGTCTTTCTAAGGTAGTGTTAATTGGCTGACTGAATTCCTTACAACAGACTTTCCTATTTAATTTAAGCCATTAAAGAAGCAATCCTATGAAACAGGGTAGAATCAAGTACATATCCTGTCTTTTTTGTCCATTCGAATCTCGTTTGAAACCTCCATTAATTATTTTACTAGCATTATTGAATGCCATCATGCATATTAATTCCAAACATGCTCAAGGTAATTTTTCAGTGTGAAAAATACATGTCAATTTTATTTTAGTACTTAAAATCTAATTCTGAATAGTAGTATAAAAAAGAAGTTCATGATGTTTCTCTAAGTCTCTTCAAATGTTCCTCATTTTTCAACATAATGTCATTTACTGCGATTGAGGGAAGGGTTACATGGGGTACTAAAAGTAGCTACATTAATTGATATTTTTGTACATTTAAAATTATAAAGCACAAAGATTATCAGTGTAAATACTAAATTTTGTTCTTCAGATTTACTATTAAAATCTATGAAAATAAAAAAAGCAGCAAAATCTGATGCCTTATAATAGATAAAGTCATCATAACACACAGATGGAGGGCCAGGGCCTTGCAGACCTCAAATAGCTTGGAAATTTGGAAGTTTATTATAATATTAAAAAGAATAAAGTGGATTATTTTAACAAGACTATATTTCTTAAGATATTTCAACATATGTATCTACATATTCCTTACATCACACACACAAACACACACACACACACACACATATGAATCACATTTTTGTTAATTACGTTTCAATATTTAAACTTGTTCTATAGTCATACACAAATACCAGAATAAGTAACTTCCATAGGGATCAAATGATTAAAGCCTATCACTGTATTAAATATGCAAAATTTGAAAAGTTTTATTTACTCTTGTCATGAATTATTTAGAACCTCTCTTCCAATCAAAGCAAAGTCAAATAGTTACAACCATACAAACTTGTGTTTTCACTGATAAAGTTTTTAAAGTTGTATTAATTTTAAAGAAAGGATTGTATTAATCCTTCCATAGATACGCCAGTATTATAGTCAGGTCTAAGTAAACAGGTGCATTCTGTGTAGTTAATGCAGAAACTACTATCAATATGCCCAGGAGTGTAATCCAATTATTTGGTCATTTTAGAGCTATGTGAAGGTCAAAGACATTTGGATTAGAAATGTCTGTAAGTTATGTATTCTTTAGAAGCACTGTAATATCTGCATATAAAGGAAATAACTCCATAGCAACCGCTTTGATCAAAGGATGCAGGTTTCACATTCTCCTTTGCTGTCTGTCTGGACTAGATACACGGAGAGTCAGTACATTGACATGAGGTTCTCAGCTAGGGATCCAAATGTAACATGAATTTATTTTTTTTTCTCCTTTTGTGTCATACTGATTACAGTAGCAAATTTTAACTTTACAGAAATGTTCTCACCATAACTTCATAAACAAGTTTAATTATTCTTATGATATATATTTTAGATAGACTTTAAAAGGTGATAAGAAACATAATCAATGACCAGAAAGCGTAAGGTTTGCCAGTGACTGAAGTGACACCAAAATCACAGAGTATTTACTGAAATATTTACTGGCATCCACATAAAAGTGCTTCGCAGCTGCTAAGAACCTGGCGAGAGCTTTAAGAATACAGATTCTCAGATTTGTGTCCAAATATTGATTTTTCTATGTCTATTAATATCTGTGTCATCGTTTGTATTGCTGTGTCTATCTAAATCTCAACAGAGGACGGAGATACAGAGAGGAAACGAAGAGCCGCCAGTCGCAGCAAAGACGTGCTGAAGAGAAGCCAAATGAGGTGGCAGTAGTCACACACTGCCTTGGTAGGTTCACTGCAAGTGAGAAATGCTTTGACACATTGTAGTATATTTTCCTCTAAAACTTTACGGTAGAGTTTGCAGTTTGAGATAGGACAAAAAGGAAGGATTTACTTAGTCCAAATAACTGCAGAGATAAGAAGATGAGGTTGAACGCTAGATTGGGCTCCTCATGAAAAAGGACTGATGCAGAATGGAGTATTACTCTGCCATAAAAACGATAAGTTTGAATCATTTATACTTAAATGGACCTACCTTGAGGATATCCTCATAAGTGAAATAAAGAGGTCACAGATAGGTAAATATCGCATCTTTTCTTTGGTATGAGAAAATAAAGATGTAAATGAGTTCTAGAACTGTGTGTTTTAGAACAATATGTTATATATAGTGAAATAGAAAATACTCAAAGTAAAATAGGGTGAAGGAGGAAAATGATGATATTATAACAAAAAAGAAAGGTACAAATTTTATGTATATAGGGGGGTGGTAGGGTGGGTAGAGCTATGGGAAAAAATGAGAATTAAGTTGTATCTTATACTGGTACAAATCCCCATTATGGAGTGCAATCGTGATGTGTATATGTAATGTACCAATAAAGATTTTTTTTAAAAAAAGAAAGGAAATAAATTTTATGTATATGGGGGAGTGGTAGGGTAGGTAGGGCTAAGGGAAAAAATGAGAATTAAGTAGTGTCATATACTGGCACAAATTCCCATTGTGAAGTGCAATCATGTTGTGTATATGTAATGTACTGATAAAGATTTCAATTAAAAAAAAGTTTTCAAAATGAGGGTAGATACTTTGAAGAAGATTAATAACAATGTAATGTAATATAATAAATTGTTTTAAATTTAAACCTTAAAAATAAAAAGAAAAATGACTGATGCTTAATTTCAAACCTTTAAAACTTTTTTTGAGTGATTGAATACATAAGTCAAATAATGGCTATTTAACTGTGATCATTCAGATTTTTAGAATGTTGTAATGTATTAAAGGGAAAGAAAAGGCATTCATATTTTTCTATTTCCAAACTACATTTAAAATTGAAAACATTCTTAGCAAATTCCAACCTCCTACAGTAACCACAACTTTATAATAAATGAAGAAAAATGTCTATAATAATTTGCAAAAACTCCATAGTTAAAAGTCTATCATTACCTTTGGAATTATTACTCAATCTTGTATGATTTACACCAAATGTCATTTTATTTCTTGCTAATTTTATATGATTGAGACACAACTGAAAATTAAGATTGTGTGTTTTAAAAACATACAACATGATAATTTGAAGTCTATATATTTTATAAAAAGTATAAATTCTGCTAACTTCTGTCACAGCAGTTAAACTTTGCTTTGTATTTTGAAGCACATTAAACAAATTTCCACTGCATGATCAATATTTTCAACTGTAGACAACACCTTTTCCATCAGATTATTTAACCATATTCATCTTATAACTCGTTGATGGAAAGCTATCCTTCTTTCCTACCTCATTCAAATGTTCAGTGAGTTCAGCTGTTTTATATTCCACACCTAAATGATGTCATCCTGTACTTCACATTCTCTGTGTGATTTATCCATGAAATGTAATGCAAAAAAATGCACATGGAACCTTGCTAATATCTGTGAGGATAGCTATCATCAAAAAGACGACTTTGAATTTGCTGAGGATGTGGAGAAGAAAAGGCCCCCACTTATTCTCAGGAAGGTCAGTAGGTACAGTCATAGAAAATGATCTGAACCCCTCCATAAAAACAAAAATAGTGTTGCCATGTTATTCAACCAGTTATTTTCTGATTATGGAGCCAAAGGGAATGAAATCATCACCACCTAGAGATAACTGTATTTCCATATTCATCATGGTACCCAAGATATAAGAAGAAAGAAACTTACATACATGTGACAGGCAGATCAAGGGTTGGGTTACAAAGTGTGTACTTTAGTGAAGGATTGCACGCTATGACATTAGTGTTTATAAATTCAATCATCATTTCTTACCTAGATTCATAATCATGTTTTATGATTTTCCTAAACAATTAGTAAGATTTTAGATAAAAATATGAGAATAAGGTAGCATTTTAGTGTAAATGAGTTAATAGTGTACTGATTTTTCTGGTAAAAATATACCACAAGTGCTGGATGTACTTACACACAATCATCTATCACAAGTCTATGTTTCCCACTAGGGCATCGCCTGTAGCTGTTTCAAGACCACAGGTAAAATGCTCATTGTTGCTTATGTAGAAATGGACTCTGACTAGGGGAAAGTGGAAAAGCATAGAGCTTCATCTGAAGCACTTGTTCTTAACTAAACTCTAACTCTGTCTTGATTCACTATGTGAATTAAAAGAAAAGGGCTGGGGATGTAGCTGAATGGGTTTGGGTCAGTGACCCTAGGCTCAGTCTCTACTACCAGACACAAAACAAAGCAAAAAACAAACCAGCCTGGAGCTACACTAAGCGCTTGACTCCACAGTGTTCAGGATGGCAACTAGACTCATTTACAACTATCTGGATTAAAAAGGTGAGGTGAAACACTTTAAAAAGATTGTGTCACTTTATCCTTCAAACACACTGTAGCAGCTATCCCAGCACACAGCCACCACCTCAGCCTCACAGGCCAACATGAACAGCACACAGCAGGCAGTATCTGGGTATTTTGGAAACACTTGCCTTTGCCTGGGGCCAGAGCCTTTCCTGGAGCCTGTGGCATGATGTTGCCCCAGGGTTCCTCTTGGCTTTTTAAGTTAAGACCAAAATCCTTGTGTGCCAAGGTTGTGATCTATTTTATACTATCAAAAGTTATACTTTTACTGCAGAAAATCCATTGTTTAGAAATTCAAATCTGAAATGTGCTGGATGTACTCACACACAATCATCTATCACAAGTCTATGTTTCCCACTAGGGCATCGCCTGTAGCTGTTTCAAGACCACAGGTAAAATGCTCATTGTTGCTTAGGTAGAAATGGACTCTGACTAGGGGAAAGTGGAAAAGCATAGAGCTTCATCTGAAGCACTTGTTCTTAACTAAACTCTAACTCTGGGATTGATTGATTGATTGATTGATTTCCCATCAGCACTGCAAAAGGTACAATTTAAAATTCCTTGGACCTTGAATGTGAGCTCATTTCATGAACACACAGTGTATAGTTTTCTCTTCAAGTTTCAGTTAGGTTGTGGCTTTGAATGGCACATCTACTATTAGCAGGATGGGCCACTCTTTTCAAATTCTGACAGAACTCTGTATTGAGAGAGTGTGTTCTGTAGTTTTGTTTTAATATTCTCCATCTTCTTTGTTAGCAGCAGAAAACAGAACATGGTGGTTAGTTTAAGGCACAACAGATGATATAGTTGAGTTGTGAATGATATCCATTTTATGCATTCATGGAGAATGTGAACTCAGATGGTGATAGAGCCTTTTCAGAGGTAATGTGGTTTAGTTAGTTCATGATGGAAGATTCTGATTTGATAATGACTATTCTCATTCAAAGCTGGAGAGACAAGGGGCAGGTATGCTCACAGTAAAACTGTCATGTAAAGGTAAAGACAAAGATCATGTTGATGTTTCCACAGTTAGGATATGTTGGAGATTATCAGAAAGTCACAAGAAGGGGTGGACATGTAGAAAATAAATTCTCCCCACCATCCCCAGGAGACCAAGACTGTGAAACTCAGCATTCTGACCTATAAACTTTAAGATAATAAATTTCTGGTTTTTTGACATTCACTTCATGGTAGCTTGTTAAAGTAATCCCAGCAAATCAATGCACACAGTGCCAGAATTCCCTTAAGTTCTTTTATTCTTCAGCCAAAATTGAGAAGTTTGGAGGTCAGGGGTATAAAATAATGGATGACCTTGTAGATATGAATCAGCAACATATTGATTTACTTGCTTTTTTGTCTTTAGAGTACTATCTTACTAAAATATTATTAGAGGTCTAAGTAAAATTTTGGCCTGTGAAAACTTTGGAGTGGTTTAAATTGAGCGTGTGCATTCTTGGTGTGTCTGTGACCTACCCAGTGTGAAGCCCTTTTGCTAATAGCCTGCTCTCAAAGACTTGGCTTTAGTTTTTCCATATCCAAGAGGGAAATTCAACATTAAAGAGCTGAATTTTTCTTTTTTTTTTTTTTTTACCACACATTTAAAAAGAAACCGTTCTCAGTCTTAGAGGAATTTAGCAAGAATATTAAGTAAAGTTTTTCATCATAACAAGTGTACAAAGTTCCACCAACAAATATAAAAATCTATAAATATCATTTCCAGTGGTCTGATATGATTCAGCTGAATATTTCTCAACAACACCTCAAATTTTTCTCTTAATGTATTGGACAATGTTGATAAAATTACAAATGCATTTTTATATTGCTGAGTGAAAATTATGGTTTTATACCCTTTTCCTCTGTAAGGAGTTAGAATCTTCCAGATTCCTTCTTGGGGTAAGGAAAGTATTCCTTAGAAAAAATTGAATGATTTCACAACTTATTTATACTTCATGCAGTCTCCTGCTCTAAGAAATATTCCTGGATTTTTTATTCATTCTGTCAGTCCCAACCAGAAGATGTTATGTCTTCTTTCAGCAATGTTATGTTTATTTATTTGTCAGTTCATTCAACTCTGTGCCCCCAAATGAATACTCTATGAGCCTTCAGGTCTCATCTGCTTTAAATCAATGGCTCACAGTTTCCATGATTATTGCTTCCAAACAGGCAGTGTGCCCTCAGTTCCTCACTTAGGACATGCTGAGGCCCTGAAAGCAAAGGCAAAAGCAGAGTTTCAAAATTTCCGAGTTGAGCTGCACTTGGAGGTTGCCACTTAGTTGTATGAGATTTATACACCAGCTTTGCTCAGTGACATCCACTTCAATGCATGCAAGCACTTACAGGATTTCCTTATTTTCTGACTCAGAGTAACGTTATACAATATAAAAATATTCATCATAACACAGTTCCACAAACTCAGGTATAAATAGTTTATCTCTTAGTTTGTGTGTCTAGGATCTTACAGACAATGCTGCGGAAAAGAAAAGCATTGTTTCTTTTAAAATAATTGGAATATTTCTAATTCCTCATTGCTAAGGAGGTGTAAGATGTCTTTTTTTGTTTTGCTTTGTTTTGTTTGTTTAGATAGCGTCTCACTTTTGTAGTACAGGCTGGCCCAGAGCTCAGCCTCGAACTCTCAAACTCACAGCAATCCTCCTGCCTCTTCCTCCTGAGTGCTGGGATTACAGGCTGAGCCACCATGCCCAGCATTATGTTATGTGGTTCTGATGGCTAGTGGTCATGAGTCTCCACTCCCAGTATTTTTGTATGTGGTTACCAGGGATCGAGCCCTGGCCCTTGCACTTGCAAGTCAGGTTCCAGAACCACTCAGCTAAATCCCCGTCCCCATAAGAAAGTGTAAGTTTTAATGGAAGGAATTGTACATTTTAGAAATATAAGTATTTGTATTTATAGCAGTATAGGAGTTTTTATAAAGGATCTACATATTACAAGATTATTTCAGTCAATAAATTACACATTTTCTACTTATTAGCTAAAAGTATAGCTATAATATATCTGAAGGATTTTAGGAGGATTGTAAAGAGATTGACAGAGATCTGCCAATTTTTAAATAGGAAGAAAGATGAATGAAGTGTTGCTTAATTTTGTCAAGTGTATCATAACATATTTCAATAGATGGAAACACAATACTTAAATTAACTTTATGGCTTCTATAAAATTTTTCTTTTAACATATTTAAAACTCTAAAATATATATTGTTTCCATAGTAAAAGAAGCCCCTTATTGTATTACAAATATATGTAAATACATAATATGTATATGTATATGTGTGTACATATATACACACATATGATTATAAGTATATGCAATTTTTTTCTTTAAAAAATGACAAAAATGTATACACACTTCAGAAAAAGAAATACACTCTAGTGTTTTTCCAATGGATAGTAGTACTCTCATAAGTTCAGATAAATTCAGAGTGCTTTAAAATTCCAGCTGTCTAAGGATATTTTTCCATTTATCTTTGATTTTAATTCATTTCTTTATTTCACATTCATAAAAATGTATAATTGAGAAATTAGAATTGTGTTTATCATCTTCATAGGAGTAAGAAACTAATTATGTCATGTCTAACACATTATAAACTCCAAAATTATAAATTAAAAAAATTACATCCAAATACTCAATGTTTCTGGATTTCATGATTCTTATTAACCTGTAGGAAAACATTAAATAAAAAATCTACAAGTAGATTTTAATGTATTTGAGTCAATGATCATTATATTAACCATTTTAAGTTTAGACAGTCATTTCAGATAATATACATCATGTTGATACATAGGGTAACAGAATACTTAGTGGAAACACAATTGTACTCACATTATTTTTTATTTTAAGAGAAAATTGAAATTTTTAAAAAAATAGGCACTATATATTATTTTTCTTTGGCTGCCACAGGGAAATGTCAGAGCCTAGAAACCTTAAACAACAAACATGTGTCATGTGACATTTTCAGAGGCTAATGTTAACAGGTTCTTCCTGAGATCCTTGTTTCTACTACCTATGGTCACACTTAAATTCTGCTTATCTGGTCCTTGTCTTAAACATTTATGAGTACAGTGACTACATCTGCACCTCTGTCTCTCTTAATTAGGCCATAATATTTGGAATAATGATTTGGATGAGAATGCTTTTTAAAAACTCAATTACATCTCAACTTCTTCTTAAAAGTCATTGTTGCCAATTATACTCACCTTTTGAGGTTATACCTTAGACATCATCAGAGGAATTTGAAGGAGGAACACAGTCAATAGCCAGTGTTTCTCTTTCTGGTAGGGAATGCATCAACCCAGTTAGAATTGTTTTGTAAAAATGAGAAGAATCTCAATATATTATACAGATTTTTAAATAATTTATTTCTTCCTCTCTGGGGGTGTTGGTTCCACATGCATGCATAGGTGAAAACAAAGTTGTAGATCTATTGGCTATGAAACGTGTTTCCTTTCTGTGCCTTCAAAGTTATTGTCTTGTACAGTTGTAGAAAATGTTTATGCTTTAAAATGGGATAAAACAATAATAATTCAAAATAACATCTTCAAACTTAAAAGTACTAAGGACATTGGATAGTGCTACGATAATTTCTCTCTGTTTCAAGAGTCAGTACTCAGTAGAAAGTAAAAAAGCATGTGACACAGTAAACAATAGATATTTCCACTATGTTGCTCTTTAAAGTAATGAACGAGTCTTGCATCTGAGAGAAGAGAGCAGTTCCTTTTTTTGAGTTGCTGGGGATGAGGATCTTGGAGTGAGGAATCCATAACTCTCAAATTTGGGTGGGCTGTAATTGTGTAGACGAGAGCACATAAACACTTCCAGAGATTCTGATATTTGTCCTGGGCTTTTGGACCTTGAGAGTAATCACTTTGCTACCAGGGGAAAACACTTTCAGAATTGCACTTGCTAATTTTTTAAGACCCCAGGACAATTGTGTTCGATATTGCAGCTCAGGATGCGATACGTTGCTTTCAAATGCATCCTTATTTTTATTTGGATAGATTCTGTTCCGATCAGTGAAAAAAAGAAACTTGTGTCCAAGTTCGCTGATAAATTTATGGTAGAGCTGCACAATGTGCTGTTCTCGGTAAACCTGTGTGTCTACTCATGCAGCTTAGAACCAAGGAGATGAGGATTTATGTGTCCTGATTGGGTGAAGAGCGTGCAGTCCATGCTTAGAAAGTCTTACAAAGAGGTTAGTGCTAGAATGTATGTGATATATTGTGAAATAGAAAATACTCAAAGTGAAATAGGGTGAAGGAGGAAAATAATGAGATTATAACAAAAAAGAAAGGAAACAACTTTTATGTATATAGGGAGGTGGAAGGGTGGGTAGAGCTAAGGGAAAAAATGAGAATTAAATTGTGTCTCATACTGGTAAAAATACCCATTATGTAGTGCAATTATGATGTGTATATGTAATGTACCAATAAAGATTTCAATTAAAAAAAGAGTTTAGTGCAAAGAAAATGATGACTAATTCATGATTCACATTTTTTGTGATTTAGACACTAAAGTATATTTACATGGTGAGATCCACAGATGTACCCATATTAAGAAACCAACTCCAAAATTAAAACCAGTAGCAGTGCTTATCCAAGTGCTTTTGCTAACATGATTAAAAAAGCTCTTTTCAGTGTTAGAATAAATATAATAATTTTATATGTATTTCACTACTTTTCAATTGAATATACAGGAAATAGAAAAGAAGAAACATAATGTACCTAAATTCTTATATGAAACTTAATAACTAAGTATATTTGCATGCTAATTTATTGCTGTTCTAAAAATGAAACATTCTGTCTCTGTCTGTCTGTCTCTCTTGTGTCATGGTCAGTGTTTTCACTGTCAACTCAAATCATCCAATTTACAAATGTGCCTTCCACTTAGCATCATATCCCAGTGGTGGACATATCATCGGACAATCATATCAGCTCCCTGTCTATGTCTGTGAACTCGCAATTGCAGAGCAATTCTTTAGCACAGGAAATGAAAATTATATGAAGGTTCCCAAAGTAGGGCTATTGTACACTGTATTCAGCATGATGTTTTACTAAATGTAACTACTGAAAATAATCACTTCACATTAACACAAGAAGTATTTTTTTTTAATTTCTTCACTTGCTAATTATTGGAAAATTATTGGGAAAAAAAAGATCCCCAGCTAAAATATATGGAATTAATTCATAGAGACATTTATATTATTCACCAACTGCTCACTCACTCTGGGATGTCAATGGCATTAAGGAAAAATATACAGTAAATTTTCTCTTAATCTTTGTGAAACTTTGAGCTTCACAGTTTTCCTAGAAACAAAAGCCAGTATGTTTACGGCATCACAAACAAATAAGCAATAAAACTTCGTGGATTTTCAAGGAAGTATAGTCTACAGATAAGTAAATCTGATGCCTTGTTGCTCTTTATCAAAAAGATCCAATCTAATCATTCTATTTGAAAGCTTTACTACAATGATAAGATTGATCCCTGTGTCATATGATAACTGGTGGACACATGTCACATGGCTTCACATATGTCAACATATATGAGGCAGGCTTTCTCTCTTTCACTTCGTAAATTGAGCCTGAATCCCACATAGTTACTTGAAAATCTAGTGCTTACTAGTTCCCAAGCATTAAAAGCTTGACTAGGAAATAAGAATTTAGCCACATTCTGTACAGCACTAGGGAATATGGATTCTTCATGAGATTTTCTCTAAAATAACCTTTTAAAGTCAGCCACAAAAGCTCTTATTCTAGATCATACTGGCATCTGACCTTTGTAAACTTGCACACAAGAAAAAAATAAGAAAAAAAGAAGATTCTAAGGGAGACACAGTTATCTATTTCAAAATACAGCTATACCCACAAGCTACAGAGATATTATGACCTATAAAGTATGTAGCTGTGTTGATGATTCCTAATAGTTACCTAGAGCTACTGTGATTTTCTCCCATCACTAAAAATGGCATTGTTAAGATAACTGTTCCAGTTTGAGAAGACAGAAGATTTCACAAGTCACTAATCTGTGATAAGTAGGAGAAGACATTAATTTGATTATAAATCTCTTATATATCAGATCACAAACTATCTCAAGCTCTCTGGGTGTTATCTCTCTCTCCATGCACATTTCGCAGTGCCGTATGCTTTTCCTTGAGATGTGTTTCTTCTTTTAAACTGTCTCTGGGATGGCTAATGTCCAATCTAATTATGTGATAAGAAGTGTTAATGACAATATTACCAGATGATAACTGATAACTGGGCTTCTTTAATGTGTCATTATGATTCTTGGTCCCTTTGGAAGGCTGTAAAAGAAGGACTTCGGGCCTTTCAATTTAGAGCTGAAGATAATATTTATAAATCCATAGCCAAGGAGAAAGGAAGATATCATATACACTCTGAAGCCTTATTCCCAGCTTGGCTTCCCTAACAATATGAAAAATTACTTGTAAATTTTACCATATGTCATTCCTATAATGAAATAATAAACCATACTTTAAAAGTAGCATGTAACCTTACCCGAATTGCTCTTGATTTTATACTTTTTAGAAGTGCAGGCATCCATGTCTCGAACATTCTGGGTTGTCCATAGCAAGTTTAGAATCTTTACTGAATGGGAACACAGGATTCACACATTTCTAGATTGAGTTCCAACACCAGCCGTGGGGCTGCCTGGTCTTAGTTACTGTCCAGGCATCATTCAGATTCATGAAGGCCATGGGCTAGAGTTTCTACTTAGTATATATGTATGTGTATCTTTGTGTACAGTTAAGTACATGTGTGTTAAAAACATGAATTCACCAAACAGTTATGAATAAAATGGAATACTAGCTTCCAGGCTTTATGTATAACTAATGCTAATTTTGGTGTAATCTAAATTTTATAACAAGAGATTGACAAATCCATTCTACACTTTTATATCTTGGGAGTCATAAATTGTTGGTGTGTTAACTAAATAATATCCTTCAGAAAAAAATGAATCTTGTCAAACAGGAGGTTAGAAAAACTCCAATCAATAGAACACATACAATGAAATGTATGATATCATAGAAATAGAGATTTATATTTGTGTATATGAGTATTGATCTTTGTTTTATTCCATCTAATGAAATTTCAAAGTCACACAACATTTTTAGAACTCAGGGCAGGAGTAATTATGAAAGTTATACTAATAATGAGGGTTATTCTCAGAGTAGAGCATATATTTAACATGCATGAAGCCCTGAGTTCAAGCCTTAGAACTACAGTTAATGATGATAGCGATGATGATGGTGGTGATATCCAAGACTCATGGTTTCTTTTCCATCAGAAACTCAAAGAATAAATAAAGAGGAAATGAAAGCTGGATGATAGGAATTGGCAGTTACATTTTGTGGATATGCAGAGGGGATCAGGAGGAGGCATGGTAAAGGAGAGAAAGAAGGAGAAAAAAGTAACAATGACAAACATAAGTTACATGTGTGAGCTACTTCTCTAAGATGAATGTAATTACTCTAACTCAAAACATATACTATGAAGAACAAGGACAAAAAAATAACAAAGATCCATATGGTAGTTTTGTATATTTGGTGTCATGAATCAAATGAACAACTGCAAATTAAAATAGGCTCCATTAAATATGCTTCCATTAAGAAATACACTACTCTAATAAAATTCAGCTTTGAACTACAATATTTTATTTTATTTTTGAGACAGTTACTGGTTTTGTTGTTCAGACTGGTTCTGACCTCTCTGTATAACCCAGGCTAGTCTTGAACTCCAGGGTTCAATCATCCTGCCCCTAAATCTCGAGTGCTGGGATTATAGGTGTGAGCTACCCTGTCCAGCATTATGACACGTGATATCAGAGACTGAACTCAGGACCTTGCACTTGCCAGGCAGACACTGGAACCGCTGAGCTAAAGCCCTGGCTCCTACAATTCTTGAATTGTCAAGTCCAGCATTAAAATTTTCTATAAGGAATAAATGGCCTTTATTTCATTCTATCCCAGAAATGATTTGCATGAATAAACAATGGTGACTCCAGTGATGCATTGAATTGTATGATTGTCTTTGCTCATCTTCCTGTTCTAATCAACATAAACTCCTGAGATTCAGATCAGCATAAGATCACTGTCAGATTAAGATTATTACTGCTCTCTGAGTCTCTGATACTTCAGTTACGTATAAGACCTTCATCATCCTGGAATTACACTGCCTTCTGAGTCTTCTGTAACTTTCTATGAATCAATTAAAGAGTGGTAAGTTTGAAGTACCTTCGTCTTTGCTGCCCAGAGCAATATTGATCAGGTGCAGAACCCAGCTTCTTCTCTTAGACTCATTTCCTGTCTTTATTTTTTAATTCACCTTGTTCTACTGTGGCTCATAGCCTACCAGGACACAATGCAGAGGTAACATCCCCTTTTCCTGTTTGGTAGAGGTATTAATCAAGAAGGCTGAAGGAATAATTCTAATCTAATCAGTAATTTTGGCATCACTCTTACATTCTAGAAAGTCTTGTTTCCATGAATGTATTTCCATCAGGATATTTTTCCTAAATTTTAATTATTTTACATGTGCTTATGTAAAGCACATTCTCATGACTGTCTTTGTTTTCAACAATTCAAACTATTCAAGAGAAAGATATGAAGCTTGGTAAAGGCAGCAAGCTTTTGTGCCATGCAACTTTTGTTATTCCTGAATTGACAGATTTTATATTGCTAAAATGGCCTTATTACTACAAGTGATGTATAGGTTTAATATAATCCTTATTAACAGACCAACAGTATTCTTCACAGAAATGAAAATAAAAGAAACCTGGAAGTTCATATGAATTTAGAAAAGGTTCAGAATAACCAAAGCAATTCTGAGTAAAAAGACCAAAACAAGAGGTGTCACAATATAGGATTTCAAGTTATACTATAAAGCTACAGAAAAAAAGTAAACACACATATAGACATATAAAGAATAGACATAGAAAAAAAAAAACTCTGTACAATGAAGCATTAAGTTTTGGCCAAAGGACCCAAAAATATATGACGGGGAAAATATAACCTCTTTAACAAACAAAATATACTGAACAGATACTGAATATCTATTTGTAGAACACTACAAGTTATGGAACTCATCATTTCCCCCAAAAATGTTTTCTTAGAATATGTTATGTTTGGCTTCTCCCACTTGAAATTGATCATTGTACATCTATCTATCTATATCTATCTATGTATCTATCTATCTATCTATCTATCTAAAATGAGTTTACATTCTTTTTTTGAGGAATGACTCACCTCATAGTCATTGAACCTCTTGCCTAAATCTTACATTCATATCACCTTAAAAACAGTACATGTTCAGTGCTGGGCGTGGTGGCTCATGCCTGTAATCCCAGCACTCGGGAGGCAGAGGCAGGAGGATTGCTGTGATGTGAGTTTGAGGCTGAGCTCAGGGCCAGCCTGAACCACAAAGCGAGACCCTGTTTTAAAAAACCTAAAAAAAACCCAACCCCCCCCCCAAAAAAAAACAGTACATGTTTAAAAGAATCATAGCACATAACTGAGCAAGACAACATCTTTTCCTGAACTTCTTCTCTCGAGGGCTCCACCATGACCTTATGTCTGCCTTGCTTGTTCCTGACAGGCAATTCACAAGACCAGAGGATGCAGATAGCAGAAGATGACCCTCCTGCTCCATCACTACTATTTGAATCATGCTATGATTCACAGGCACCTAACTATCAGCATCACTCAGTATTGTAAGATTGCTTTCAGAGCTTGTATCCCTCTCTTTCAGCTATCTTTAGTGTAAGCTATTGCATATAAGTAGAACTTGATGGGCGGTGTGAGAAGCAGGTGACAGGCAGCAGAATGTTATACTGACATAAGAGTAGGTGAGATGAGATACCTTATAGGAAACTTGTCCTTTGCAGATAAAACCTTTTCCATACTACTTAGTTCTAAAGGAACCAGGATGTCTTCAGACTGGGGGTAAAATTAGAGTCATTTTTTTGGCATGTTGTAGCTGGCCTCCAGGCAAGAAGATTAAGACTGATCATAGTATAACAGTGAAATGACTTTTCCCTAAAATTCTGTAGAAGGGATCTAGACAAATACTAATATTTTAGGAGGATGAAAAACAGCCTGATCCCAGAAAGTGTACTATAGCTTTATACGTTATTATGAATAGGTATCTTGTTCAGTTATATGGTTTCTAATGCGAGTTAAGGATTTATTTAATCTCAGGAACTGAACTTCATATTTTCATGTAATTTACCATTGACACATTTTAATTACATATGTCTATAGAGTACAAAATGATGCAATGTTATATTTATATAAAAAAGAATGGGGCCAGGGAGTTAGCTCAGTGGTTTCAGTGCCTGTCTTGCAAGTGCAAGGACCCGGGATTGATCCCCCAGTAACCACATACCATACTGGGCATGGAGACTCATGCTCAGCAGAAACTAGTACCACATACCACAGTGCCGGGCATGGTGGCTCATGCCTATAATCCCAGCACTCGGGAGGCAGAAGCAGGAGGATTGCTGTGATGTGAGTTTGAGGCTGAGCTTAGGGTCAGCCTGAACCACAAAGTGAGACCCTGTCTCAAAAAACCTAAAAAAAAAAAAAAAAAACAATGATGGAACCAAGCTAATTAACACACATCACTACAAGTTCCTACAATTTATCCCTCTGAACTAAAATATTGTAAATTTTGAACAACATCTCCCCATTGTCCTCATTTCTCATCATTGGGTAAGTGTAATTCTATTCTCTGCTTCTCTAGTTTAATTTTTATTTCTAATCCCACATATAAGTGTGAGTATTCTATATTTGTATTTCTCTGGTGGCCTTGTTTCCCTTAGCATAATGTCCTCCAGATTTGTGTCTTTTTCACAAGTGACATAATAGTCATATTATTTAATGATAGCCTTTAATTGTACATGTCTAGTATGTTTTCTTTATCCATTTATCTGTTTATGAACATGTAGGTTGGTTCTATATCTTGAGAACTACAAATGATGTGAAAATAAACAAGATAAATATGCCGAACTGTAGTGTTCTTGATGTATGCCCATAAATGTCACAGCTGGATCATATAATAGTTCTAGTTGCTATTTTTTAATGAAATAGTCACACAGTTTTTCATAATGATTGTTATAATTTACATTTCCACTGATGATGTGTATTTTTACTGCCCATTTACCCATCAATATTTATTTATATTGTACATATCATATTTATGAATGAAAGAAACAAAACCCAAATATGACTTCTGCATGAATATCACTATCAATATTCTAAGGAAGGGTATTTTCAAAGTGATTATGTATACTATATTTTACTAAAAAACTGTATAGTGCACTTTTCTATTGGCTTTGTGGTCATCCTGATCCTTTAATATTACTTAAAACATATAAATATTAGTATTTCATATAGGTTTCTAAGGAAAATGTAAATTTTTATCTTTTATATTCAATTCACTTTTAAATATGATATACTTTGAATAAACAAGTTCTGATGAAGAACAAGATTTCTCATAATGCATATGACTCTGTCATTGTTTTCACTTAAATCAAAACATTTTCTGTTTTCTTTGAAAAGATATACTTAATTTAATGTTAAGTATTTTCAAAATGATTAAAACAAATTAATTTTAAACTATGACCTGAAAGCACTTGGCAGTCACCAGTCACTTAATATCTTTTTAAAAAAATGTTTCTAAAAACCATAAACAATGGAAATAAATTGAATATTGACTTTTGAGCTCAAGAATGCCACACAAATATCATTCACTTTTCTCATAAAGATTATATGTGATGTATAATTGGCAATATGTGATAATTTTAACTAGCCTGTGAAAGATTCACAGCTTCCTTTTGATATTTAAAATTATGATTGAAAAGGCATTTTAAAGAATCAAAACATGTCATTATGTCATCATCACCTGTGTTTTTTTATCTCATGAATGGTTAGAGGACA
>PVIR01011959.1:23824-45981 GCA_004026965.1 Petromus typicus | reverse complement strand
TTTTTAAGTCATTACGTTTCTGCCTGCCCTGAGCTACCATATGGGATTGTGCTATGCAGAGTGCTTGTAAATGGAAGAGCTGCCTCAGACCTGGAAAGTACCCTGTTACTGTGCTATAAGTTCAGATTACTGCACACCTGGTTCTTGGGTGTGTATCTTTGATCTTCAGCGAACAGAATGTCCACATGTGTGCGCACGCATGTGAGCATGTGTTTTATTCATCTAACAACAGAGAATTTTCCTCCCATGGTAGCCTCTGAGATTCCATGCTCATATAACTTTGACATCTGCTTACTATTGATTTAAAATCTAAATTTTAAAAATAGAAAGGTTTTAAGACAAGAGAAAAAAATAAGCAAATAGGACAGTTGCTCTCTTCTAGGTTACTTTTTGGGAACTGCTTAAAATGTCCCTTTAGCCGGGCGTGGTGGCTCACACCTGTAATCCCAGCACTCGGGAGGCAGAGGCAGGAGGATTGCTGTGATGTGAGTTTGAGGCTGAGCTCAGGGCCAGCCTGAACCACAAAGTGAAACCCTGTCTCAAAAAAAAAAAAACCTAAAAAAAAATTAAAAAATAAATTAAAAAAAAAAAATGTCCCTTTAGATTCTGGTTTTCACATGTCAGGTTTTATATTCCTTTCTTGTAAACTAAAAAGGTTCTGGATGTTTGGAGATGTTTTACACCACAATTTTGAACTGTTTAATGCTTTAATATTGGAACTATTTGAGAAGTACAAAAGTACAGCAGTTAATATTAATGTTTGGAGATCTGAAAGGGAATATTTTTGATTTCAAACACGTTTCCCTTCCCATTCTGAAACACTGAAGTGTGTGTCTCCTTCAGGTGCCGATCCCTTCCTACCTGATTGCGTTAGTCGTTGGAGCTTTAGAAAGCAGGTGAGCTTTGGGAGCAGATGTTGAAATATGTGGAATTGTCAAACTTTAGGCATCTTCAACCTCTGCTGGGACTAAGATAGGGGGTTCTTGTGTAGCTTTTAAGTTATCAAGCTGACAGCTCTAGAAAAATTCAAATCTAATTGTAAAGAGTTAATTGAAAAATCTTTTCTGCATACCCCTTACATTTCTTAAATATTGCAAAGTGAGCTCTTGGCTCTTGGCTTTAATACCTGGATTCTGCTAATGTAAGCTTAAACAATCTCCATTTCTTTATCCTTCAGAGTATAAAATCTGTTTTTCCTACCCTGTAGGCTGGTTATATGAAGCAAAGGATATAAAGTATACTTAAATACTTGAAAGCCTAGAAATAGTATAGAAATGTATTACATTTTGTTTTACCAATAGCCAAAGTGTCCTTCCTTCTTAATTTTTGTGTTGTTCTTTCTAAACAATTGAAAAATAAGAATGTCTATAGTAATCACATTTTTCAACATGTGAGAAATATGAACACGAAGAAACAGACTTAGCTTCCTCCTCCTCTATGTGCTTGCTGAGTCCTTGGGCACCGCACCGCCTCTGTGAGTTTCATTTCTTTCACCTGGAAAATAAGAATAATATTTGCACACCTCCAAGGATTTTTGTGAGAATTAACAGACCTAACGTGTGTAAAGTTCCTGGCTTAAAGGAAGCAGTCAGTAAATGATAGTTGTAATAATGGTCACAGCAGCTCACAAGTACAAGCTCTGATTAGGTGCTAACTGTGGCACACCTCTCTCCTGTAGAACAGAAGTGACTATTGTTACTATTTTGCCAAGAAGAAACTGGTGCTCCTGCCGTTCAGTAACTTGCTCATTCACAGGGCTTGGAAATGTCAGAGTCAGAACCCCAGTCTAGGTGCAGCATGGACCCCTGCTGTCCAGGACACAGTTTCACTAATTGTTCACACGGGGCTGTTGAGCATTTACAATGCAACCCATAAATTTTGAGATTTGTTATATACAAGTGTAAAATACATGCTGAATTTCTAAAAGCCAGATAAAAATGTAAAATACCTCCTTAGTACTTTTGATATTGATTATATGTTCAAATAATAATATATTGGGTCTGTTGATTAAATAAATGTTATTGAGGTTAATTTGTTTCTTTTTTGTTTTTAAATGATATGGCTTCTAGACAATACCTTGCATGTATGGCTTTTATTAACCTCAGATTGGTTACTTCGGGTTACCACTGCCAGTCATAGTGTGGTCTGCAGAGGAGTAACTTTGTATTACCTGGGAGTTGGGTAGTAATACACACTCTTAGGCCGTATGTGCCCAGATCTACTCAATGAAAACTTGTGTTTTAAAGAGCTCCCTAGAAGATTTGCATGACAGAAAAGTTTGAGCAGCACTGTTCCATAGAGTATGATGGCAAAAGCTTTTGCAAAAGCTTTGCTGGGCATTGATGTTACATAAAAGTTCCTGAATGACATTTAAATGAGAAAGAAGATTTTGAGTTCCAGCACTGTATAAGTGATACACAGTTCTGTGTCTTTTCTCTATTTTCTTTTTAAATTAACATCTTTAAGTGTGCATTCATTTCTGTTAAGTATAATGATATGATGGTAAAACATCTCCAGAACTTCTTCATCTTGCAGAACTGAAACTCTTAACCCAGTAAACAGCTCTTGCCCCGTCTTGGTAACCACCATTCTACTTCTTGTTCCTGTGAATTTGACTACTTTGATCCCTGTTATGAGGGATCAGAATCATACATTTTTGTAATCCACCTCTCTCCTGTAGCATAATGTATTCAAAGTTCATCCATGTCGTAGCATGTGACAAGATTCTGTTTTCACAGGTTTCTTATGGAAGAGTGTCTAACTTTTAAATGCATACTTTAAAGAATTTTATCTGTCTCTCTGTTCTGAGATGGTCTCTCAGGAGCTGACCTGGGCTTCTGTGGTTGGGGGTTAGGAAAGACAATCAGCTCCCAGTGATCTTGGCAGAGTCTGCAAGCTAGCAGTGGAGCCCTCCTTCCTTAGACAGCTGTGAATCTGCTGCTGCATGTACAGCAGTAGGTCTGTATCTCTGAGAGGCATGAGCACAGAGTAAATTCTCTTCCACTTTGTAAGAATCTGTGTATAAGACTGCAAGTCCCACCTAGAAGCAGGTGGCCGATTTACCTTAAATTTCTTTTACATTGATCTTTTTAATTTTGCAGAAAAATTGGGCCAAGAACTTTTGTATGGTCTGAGAAAGAGCAAGTGGAAAAGTCTGCTTATGAATTTTCTGAGGTGAGTCATATAGTTACATTTTAAATAACTGCAGTAGACAGTAGTTTAAATTGTGTATAACATTAGGGTTTTAAATGTGGTAAAAGAATCTAGGATATCTTATTATATGTGAGTTTCTGTTGCTACATTCTTTTTACTATTTTCTTTAAAAATCTTTAATGTGTCAACTTCATATGAATTTGTATTTTGAAGAAATTACTTTGATAATAATTCAGACCAACAAATACATATGCATTCATTTTTCAGACTGAATCTATGCTTAAAATTGCGGAGGATCTGGGAGGCCCTTACATGTGGGGACAGTATGACCTATTGGTCCCGCCCCCGTCCTTCCCTTACGGAGGCATGGAGAACCCTTGCCTTACTTTTGTAACTCCTACTCTGCTGGTAAGTGTAAACCTGTCTTCATGTGAAGCCAGAACTTCAAAAATAAGCCTACGTAGGGCCGGGGAGTTAGCTCAGTGGTTCCGGCGCCTGTCTTGCAAGCGCAAGGGCCCGGGTTCCATTCCCCGGTAACCACATAACAATACTGGGTGTGGAGACCCACACCCAGCATCAACCAGTACCACATACCACAGTGCCGGGCGTGGTGGCTCACGCCTGTGATCCCAGCACTAGGGAGGCAGAGGCAGGAGGATTGCTGTGATGTGAGTTGGAGGCTGAGCTCAGGGCCAGCCTGAACCACAAAGCGAGACCCTGTCTCAAAAAAACCTAAAAAAATAAAAAATAAAAAATAAGCCTACATAGAAAGAACCTTAGGCTCTTGGCAATATTTTTTTTTTTTTAATTTCCCCTTCTTTGTATAATGTTGCTTTGATTTTATTGCTGGCATGGTTACAAAAATTTCATTTTTCAAAGCGAAAGTATTTGGCCATTTTTAGAGTAAAATATTATAACCAAAGTATCTGAGTGTGTTAGGCTTGAAGGTGCTGTATAACTACAATCCACTGATTAATTGTGGAGGCACATGAAAAAGTCACATCAGTAACTCACTTGGCATACAGTGAGCAGAGGCTTTGAGCAACATATGCATAGCAGGATTTGGTCCATAATATATGGCTGTTCCTGACATGCCTCACTAGCTTTAAGTGAGTAGCAGCCCTGCATAATGAGTTAGCAGCTTAGTAAATAAAAAGAAATATATCATAGGACACTTGGGGCACCACAACCTCTTCTTAAATATACTATGGGTAATAAAGAGAGAAAGAAACTGATGGGTAAATAAAAATAGATTATGACATAAAAGTAGGAGAAATGTTTCCTAGAAGTTGACTAGGGATAAGTATATACTGGCCTTCCTAGTGTTAGAAAAATAGCTAGAATCAGAGAAAGAATGTGCTATGGTTTGGTCCTTAATTTTTATTTTTCCTTGATACATGTCTTTTTTGAACTCTTTTAAGTGCCCTAGTAAAAATACAGTGACAGTCAAAGCCAAAACGCTAACTTTGGACGAAGGCAGTTTCATAGATGTTCCCTGCAGTTTGATTACTAAAATAATAAAATATTTTCTCTCTCTTTTTTTATAGGCAGGTGACAAATCATTATCCAATGTAAGTTAAAATTTCTTAGAGTCTTGGTCTCAAGAAGTATTAATAACTGATTTTAAAATTTCCATTTATTGGTATGTTGAGGATGTAGTTATAAAAGGTTAATGAGGATTATCTTAAGAGTTAGACATTATGTTAACAGATTTAAAAGATAAGAAAAATTTATCATTTGATCTCTGTATGCTCATGAAATATTTGTAATGCTGCACTGTATCCATTTAATTTAATATTTTCTTTTTTCCAATTATTTGAGCTATGTCATACTTTTTTGGTGTGTGATATTATTTTGCTAAATTGACTGATCCCCTGAATAAATTTTTAAAACAACCGAGCAAGGAACAGTTGAAAGAACAAGGGTGGTTAAATAGTGTCTCATTTAAACTTTAGATGATCAGTTTTACAATTAATCAGTTAACATTGTTTCCTTTAGGTTATTGCACATGAAATATCTCATAGCTGGACAGGAAACCTAGTGACCAACAAAACTTGGGGTCACTTTTGGTAAGATTTTTGAGATTGTTTCCATTATTGGTTGATTTCTTTCCTCACCTCTCACCCCTCTGCATTGCTTTCCGTGCATATCTTGCTTTTCTCTGTTCCCACCCCTTTGGAAACAGGGTTTCTTTTTAACTGTGTAACATTCATCCCAGTATTAAATACAGTCCAGGTGTTCAGTTTATGCTTGTTATTTCATTCCTGATGGAGACACACATTTTTATTAGTGCATTGTTTGCACATTCATTGTGGGATCTGACACGTGGACATAACACATCTTGATTCTTTTTGCAACCCTTTCCTCTCCCCTCCCTGTATCTCTGGGTTCCCTTCCCACCTGCAAAAAAATCTGTCTCCATTTCCCATGTATTTATACCTAGGTTTTCCTGTGTAAGTCAGCACTTTTAGCTCAGAGACCAGTGAACCTGAACTGCGCTTACCTTGTCCTGCTGCCAGCCGGTGGGCTGCGCTGGGCTGTGAGTGGCTGCTGAAGGACAGAGGCTGCCAGCTGAGCGTGCTGTCCTTCAGGGGATTTTGTGTTTGTTTTTTGTGGTACTAGGAATCAAATTTAGGATGTTGCGCTTGCCGGGCAGGTACAGAGCCACTGAGCTACATCCTCCTCAGTCCTTCAGCTTTACAGCTGCTGCCACCTTGAGAGACAGAAGGAAAATATCCCGTCACTAACATACCTCTTTCTGTCAGCCATGACGGGGCTTTAATTGTTTTTCAGGTTAAATGAAGGACATACTGTGTATTTGGAGCGCCACATTTGTGGACGATTGTTTGGTGAAAAATTCAGGCATTTTCATGCTCTGGGAGGTTGGGGAGAACTACAGAATACGGTAAATAAATCAAACTCTTCAAAACCTTCATCCAAAGTTGTAGAGTTGTTAAAAATTTAGTTTGGAAAGTAATGAAAGTCATTTTACTCGTGTGGAAAATGAAGCAGAGGCTGTTGATATAGTGTTGTTCTTTGTTAGGGGATGTTCATCACTGGCCTGAATCAGGCACTGTGGATCTCATTGAGTCCCTGCTATTAATACAGAGACCATGTGTGTGAATTTTATTTAGTATATTTATGTTAATAGGAGAAATCCCTGGAAGCCAGATTTGCTGATGAGACATTGAATTATTTTTCTAGTCTTCAATAAGAATAAAGCCTATTATTGGGAAGAAAGCATTATTGGGCTGCATAAGAAGCCATTCTCTCTATCACTGTCTCTTTCTCTCTCTCTCTTTTTCTTTCTCTCTCCACCCAGTACTAGAGGTTGAACCCAGGGCTGTTTCCCTGACAGCTACCTCCCTAGATTGTTTAACTTTGAAATGGAATTTCTCTTCTCTTAGGGCTTAAATATGAGATCCCTGCCTCAGCTTCCCAGGGTGCAAATAGCCATTTTTTATTAGACTTTCACAAACAATGACAATGTAAGGTAGTGCTGGCCATCTGTCTGTTTGAACCCTAGTTAGGTCACTGAATGAAGCAGTACCTCCTTACTAGTTTGTTGCCATGGTGATATTGTCTTCATATTGTGAACGTTCATCTTCATGTCGTGCAGATAAAAACCTTCGGGGAGACACATCCTTTTACCAAACTTGTGGTGGACCTGACGGACGTAGACCCTGACGTAGCATATTCCTCAGTACCCTATGAGAAGGGCTTTGCTTTGCTCTTTCATCTGGAGCAACTCCTCGGGGGACCGGGTAAGTTCTTCTTATTTTCTGATTTATTTTTCTTTTTGAGGTAATATGAAGAATAGAGAAGAACTATGAACTATGGTTGTGCTTCGTTTTATAAGCCAGTTCACTGTGAGAGCCGTTTCTATATCATTCCCTCATATTCTCTAAAACTTGAATAACCACCGCATTCTATATAATACTGCTTGACTTTTTTTTTTAAAGCCTCACTAATATTTTAAGAATTAGGTCAATAGGGGGCCAGGGATTTAGCTCAGTGGTTCCAGCGCCTGTCTTGCAAGCACAGGGACCTGGGTTTGATCCCCAGTAACCACATACCATACTGGGTGTGGAGACTTATGCCCAGCAGCAACCAGTACCACATACCACAGTGCCGGGCATGGTGGCTCACACCTGTAATCCCAGTGCTCGGGAGGCAGAGGCAGGAGGATTGTGATGTGAGTTTGAGGCTGAGCTGAGCACCAGCCTGAACCACAAAGTGAGACCCTGTCTCAAAAAACCTAAAAAAGAATTAGGACAATAATGTATACTCACTGAAAAAAAGGCTCTGTGGAAGAGACATTTATATGAATAACAAGAGTCTGTCCACGGATTGCTTTTCCTTCCCAATTCATGGATTGAGGGTTTTTTTAACTGTAGATCTTAGCAACCTCAGCATATGATTGCTTTTCTTTCCCTATAAAGTTGAGAATGCTAAGCTTTTCTCTTAAAGGAAGCTCTCTCTAGCTTTTCCTGGGCCTGTTTCCGTTGCCTGCATTCCTGCTATTATGCTTTTGGCCCCCAATGGGTAAAGCCAGAGATACAACATTCACACACAGGCACCACCACAGCCGCGACGGTCAGGCCGACGACCAGGGTAGCTACCAAGGTATTTTCAGAGAGAGATGCCGCATTCATGTCGTAACTGTTCAAGTCTGTTACTCAGTACTGTTAATCTCTTGCTGAACCTTATGAATTAGATGTTCTCAGGTATGTGTATAGGAAAAACTGTCATGTTGTATATCAGGGTTGGGTGCTCTCTATGATTTTAGACATTTCCTGGGGATCTTAGAACCTGTCTTCCGTGACAGGATTTCTCTTCTCCTTTCTGCCAAACTGCATGTTGTCTAAGACCCAGCTTAGGTCCTACCTCCTTTTTTGAATTCTGTCTCTCTCAAAGCTCATCCTGAGTGTTCTCTGAGTGTTTGATGCCAGCCACAAAAATAGGTCAAATAACTACCTTGCTATGAATTGATGCTTTTTTCTTTCTTTCTTTTTAAACTTTTTACTCTTAGAGGTTTTCCTGGGATTCCTAAAGGCCTATGTTGAGAAGTTTTCCTACAAGAGCATAACCACCGATGACTGGAAGAATTTCCTGTATTCCCACTTTAAAGAGAAGGTTGAGTTTTTAAGTTTTCTTATCTTTCACATTCCATGTGTTTTTATGTATTGACTCTGTTAGGGTGCCTGGGATGACTTGTGTTTAATAGTAATATTGGTTCAGGGTTTGCTCTAAGACTTCATTTTCCTATTTCAATTATTTAACAGAATACTAACAGTGAATATAAATTTACTTTAGAAAAGAGACTTGAATGAGGTAATATATTTTAATTAGGCAGATATGATCATTCCACATTATATAGATGCATTAAAACCCCACATCGTACCCCATAAATGTACACAGTGATGATCTGATGATTTAAAAGAACATTAATTTTAAAAAGAAAAGGGATTTGGAAATGTCCTTGACCCAGCAGAGGACGTATGTTTGTCATAGGGCTTTTTTCCCTATAGAAAAGGTCATTGAGTTTGTTCTCACTGTTCACAGGTTGATATTCTCAACCAAGTAGACTGGAACTCCTGGTTCTACTCTCCGGGGCTGCCTCCCACCAAACCCAAGTAAGTTCTTAGCTGCTAGTGCACTCTCTCTATCTTGTCCTCCTGAATCCTAAAGCACCCCCAAATAGCTGCCTTCCTTTGGCCGTTGCTATTAGTGATTTGGACCTTATCCCTGAGGCCAAGAGGGTGATTTCCATGCTTTATGAAAATGAATTAGTTAGTTTATTATAAGTCCTTATTTTAAATTTTGACACAGGATCCTCCTACGTTGCCGAGGCTATGTTCAAGTGGTTATTAAGGACCTCCTTTGTGCATAAAGGTGGTCAGAGACTTGGAATAAATTATTGTTCCTTCCTTAAAACTTTCTCAGTCAGAAAAGTGACACTTGAGCTGAGTGCGCTGGCATGTGCCTGTAGTTCCATTTGTATATTTGGGAGTCCAGCCAGGAAGATCACTTGTGCCCACAAGTTAGAGACCAATCTGAGCCACATAGCAAGAACCTGTCTCAAAAACAAAAAAGCTGTACTGGAAATTAGACCCACGGCCTTTGCACTGAGCTACATCCCCAGACCTTTATTTTTAATTTTGACACAAGACGCTTCCTGGGTTGCCTCAGCCTTCCTGAGTGCCAGGATTACAGATGTGCACCACCATCCTGGGCTAAGAAGAAGTGTAAGTGTTATGATAATCATTACAACAGTGATATAAATTATTATCTTCATTTCCAGAGGGAGCATGTTAGTCTGAGCTAAGTAAAATGTCTTGCCCAAGACTTTGAGCTTGTAACTACTAAGAATTGAGCTTTAAGCCCTAACAGTCATCCCCTCAATAGGCTGCCTGTTACAGTAAAGACCTCACCCAGACAAAGGTCCTGAACTCTGGTCCTTATGAATCCTGGATGAATTTGGCCTCTGATTCGTGTTGCTTCCTTTTGGGTCACTAACCTGCTTACCAGCAGTCCCGTGTAACTGATGCATGGGCCAAAAGCAGAGAATGTAATAGAAAAAGAGATGTCATGGTTTTTTTGTGAGGCACCTTGAGTGATCAGGCTGAGAAAGGTTTGGTCAGGAAGATACTGAGAGCTGTGACCAGAAAGAGGCCTGATCAGAGCCCCGCATCAGACAGGCAGTCCTGGCTGTCACCGACCCCGGCGGGATCAGCAGCTCAGACGTCAGACAAACAGCAAACATCATTTCAACAGTACTGTCTCACATTTTGTTTTGGAAACAGGCACGTGGCACAGATTATCAAGAAACTTACTTACTGTCTTAGAAAGAAATCACCAAAATAATGCTTTATTATCTTTTCGAGCACTTCATCGTTTAAGAAGTCCAATCTTACACATGATTCCTTTCAAGTTCGACCTTACCAAAGATAATGAGGGTATGAGGTAATGCAGGGGCAGCAGGAATAGAAAAAAGGAACTGAGAGATAGAATCCATTGGCAACGGACTGACCACAGTGAGCAAAGAAGGAATTGAAAACGACTGGGCAGAGATGTGTAAAGAGTAAATCTGCTCCAGTGTGCATTTGGGAGGCAGCTACTAACAGACCGAGGAACCCACAGAGCACATACCGAGGCATCACGCAATTATCCTACCGTGGAAGTATTTTTTTTTTAATATCTATTAAGTGCTATGTGAGGGAACGACAGATATGGACATCAGCCCAGGGATAAATAAAGAGGAACACAGGAAGTAAAGCTGAGAACCTTGGTGGACCCCCACCTTTGGCCACTCTGGAGGTCAGTTCATTGTTAAGGAAGCTCTGTTTCGAGGAGGGGTTTAAAAGTGGCGGAGGGGTCAGCAGTGCGGCGTGCCGTACAGTGACGGGGAGAGGACTCTAAAAAGCAAAGCGTGGAGCTGAAAGTAGGACTCACCTGAGACTGCTTTCAGCAGCCTACTCAGAGCCCAGGGTAGTTGCAGAAAGTTACGGAGTAAATAAGCCTTTAGCCGTTGATGTGAAGTTGAGGAAATTTAAGTAAAAATAAGCTCTTGGAAGGCTTTTCTCTGATAGCGCTGCTGAAGGATCTTGTCAGGGCCTCAGTATATTCTAGATCCCCAGCGATTTCTTCTGTACAGTGTCCAAGCAGTAGGAGAACCCTAAAATCATTCCTGTGCTCAGAGAACCTACAGAAAGAGATTCTTTTTTTGTTTTTTGTTTTTTTAGTTTTTTGAGAAAGTTTCACTTTGTAGTTCGGGCCGACCCCGAACTCACTCTGTAGCTCAGGGTAGCCTCAGACTCGCAGTGATCTTCCGGCCTCTGCCTCCCAAGTGCTAGGATTACAGGTGTGAGCCTCCACACCCAGCAAGATGGAGATTCTTTAAAAACTGATCAACACAGAAAGTACTTTGACCTGTTGCAGCACGAAGGTTGGCTTCCAGGTCCTCTGATTTTTCAGTGTTCTCATTCTTTGTATATATAAGTATTTCTAACCCCACAACCACTCAGTTTGGTCTCACATAAAGCATCATCTTCACTTTCTTTTATCTTTGCAGTTATGATATGACTCTGACAAATGCTTGCATTGCCTTGAGTCAAAGATGGATTTCTGTGAGTATTCTCAGCAGTTTTTATCTCCTTGTCAAGTGGTGCAACTCTTTTGGAGAGCACTGTCGGTCACGAGCAGTTGTATCCAGAAAGGTTCTTCGAATATACAGTTTACTTTCTTAGCTGATACTATCTACCCTCAATGTATAAGATTAAGTTTCCTGGAAAAGAAAACTGATAGTGTTAATCCTGATTTGTTTAATTTTTATTTGGGGGAGGGTTTCTTCTTTTCAACTCTTAAAAAATGCATGCAGAAATATTTGGAGTTTACTTCTTTACATTAAATATCTGAAAGATACTATCTCAAATATAGCAATGACCTGTACCCGATAAATCTGAAACCATCTTTGATACTGCTAGTGCCAGCCATCAGCACTCAGAAGAACTGAGGGACTTTGTCTTGTTAACTTTGTTCATTTCTATGAAACTTCCTAAAAATAGTCTCTCTCCCCTTACTCTCTTCCTCCCTGAGAGATTCTAAAAGATCCATTATCAGTACTAATACACCCTCAGTAAGTGACTTAGATTTGCTTACTTCTAAGCAAAGAATGAGATGCAGCTAAATGTCTTGTTATCTCAGAGAACTTCTAAGGGGAAGGAAATTAAGGTCATCAAGAGAATTCTGAAAAGAGAACAAAGTAATATTTCTTCACAAGTATGTTAGCCTTACATTTTGTCTAAGGATGCACAGGAACCATCAGTATTGTTTAGGAGAAGTAAGACTAAGCAAACAAAGCAAAGGAATTTTTTATTGTCTTATTTGATTCTTTAAACATCTCCATGCATTTCTTTTAAGATTAAAAGAAACTTCAGCCAGGGGATTTAGCTCAGTAGTTTTGGTCTCCACCTTGCAAGTGCAAGGACTCGAGTTCAATCCCCAGTACTGCAAAAAGAAAAAGAAATTTCAGTTAGGCACGGTAGCATATGTCTGTGTCCCAGTCATGTGGGAGGCTGAAGCAGGAGAATTGCAAGTTTGAGACTGATTTGGGCAAGATAGCCAAAGCCTATCTTAAAAAGGAAAAGAAAAGTTTTAAATCTCTAGTTCAAAGATTTTAAAATAAGTTCTTAGAGATTTTAGCTTACTTGGTAAGCTTTAACTAATATTCCTTAATTCTAAGAAACTTTGGTCAGTGAATCCTCATTTTAAAAGTACAGACCTACTCGGCCTTTCTTAGATGATTTCCAAGATTCAAGGGAAAAATAGAATGTGTGAGGGTGGAGGACATGGCTTTGCCAACATGTCAGAGTGATATTGAAAAAACTACGCAATCTGATTCTTTATCCACATTTTTGAATTTGCCTATAAATTAGTTACATGATTTTTTGTGATACTTCTTTGCTTTGGAAATCTTTCTACCTGAAATGATACAAAGGATGTTGAGGGGGTGGCCGGCTGTTCTGTCATCTGTACTAGTAGTAGTCCACTTTTCAGTCACCTACTTTTCCTTATGTAACATAGACTTTGGGAACCATCAGCTTTTTAAATTATAATAACTTAATTTCAGGGTGATACAAGTAGCTCAGGCTTAAATTGATTTTGTATGAATCTTATCCCTATATTTTTACTTTTATGTTAGATAAGCTAATAATACCACTAAATTATACATAAATGGAAATAACCAGGTAACATTTATTTTAGGCCAAAGAAGAGGACTTAAATACATTCAATGCCACAGATCTGAAAGATCTGTCTTCTCATCAAGTGAACGAGTTTTTGGCCCTGTTGCTCCAGCAAGTAAGTACCAGCTGGAAACTAGAAACTAAACCACCATGAAAGCGCAGTGCATATGCTGTACCCATCTTGTGGAAAAACACTAACATGGACCCTCATTAAAAAAAAATAATTTTTACCTTTTTTTAAATTTAAAAAGAAAACACTGATCGAATGCCTGCTCTGTTTAATATTGTGTTAAATATAAAAATATATGCGGAACACAGTTTGTTATCAGAAAGCTTATAATCTAGTAGGCAGAGGAATTTACATAAAATGACCTAGGAGACGTGTTTTAGGTGTCATGTGGGAAACTCAGAAGGCGATGCTTAGGTAGGTGGGTTCCCGGCTGACGGGGAAGAAGGCTGGCTGTGGAACTTAATGGGGCCAATCCTGAGAAGGGTCTGCTAGACGTGATGCTTACCTAAGAAGTTTATGTTTTATTCTGGTCAGCAGGAAAGGATTTAAAATTTCTAACAGGCAAGTCGCCTGACGGGTCGTATACACCAGTGTCCTGGTGTTGTCAGGGCTACGCACTTGGTGAAGTTCGTTGGGCAGCATGAAAGAGTGAGCCAGGGAGGGAGGAAAGACCAGTCCCGAGGCGAGAGCACAGGGCCTTGTGACCCTCCAGGTTTGGGGATAAGCATGATGGAGGCCAAGCAGATTCGAGGTGAAGCCTAGGTTGGAAAGAATACAGGAAGCTAAAAGGAGGTGCATTTTGAGAGGGAATCGTGACTGGCCTTACGTATTGTGTTAGAAGAGCTCTCAGGTGAGGGCCTCGAGGTGGGAGGGGAAGATCCGGGACAAATTCATGTAGAAGTGAAGAATGGGACATTGAGGCAGTCAGGGCCTGTAAGAGTCAGGTCTCAGTGCCTTCAGAGATCACGACTTTCCATACCCTGGCTGTGTTGCCTAGGACCAGGAAAAGAAGAACCTGGAGCGACTTGGAAAGGACCAGGAAAAGCTTGGGAGAGTCAGGGAGCCCCGGACGGGCCCTTGGCCGGGTTGTGTAGCAGGCTGGACTTGGACTGAGTCACTTGGGATGGCTTCGCAGTCGGTGAGAGCGGAGTGACCATCCTGCATGGCAAGGAGGTCGAGGACAGTTCCTGCCTGCCTAGGGCCCCTCCGCCGGTCCTCTGCAGGCTCCCCAAACTCTGCCTGTCCCAACTGAACTCAGTCTTGTTGCCGTTAGTGTGGGCCGGCATCCGCTCCGGAGGCTTGTGAACACCCGGTCTTTGTAGGCTAAGTGTATCCACAGTGGGTCCACAGTATTTGTCAGATCCTCAGAGGGTCCGTAATATGATACAGTGGTGGGAACTGATGGCACATGTGTGGTTTTTCTTTTAAGAGAAAAGATGTTAATGTGTGAGTTGTTTTTTCCAAACTAAGACCTCAGTGTTCGGGTCTAACTGCAGCGTTAGCCCTGTGCCTCCGATGAGGCTGGGTCGAAGTTTGGGCACTTGTCTCTAAAAGTCCTGCGTCTCTGCTATAAAAGGTTAGAAACTACCATTCTGTAAGAATACTGATACTTTAAAAGTGAGTTCAGAGGAAATACACAAAGATAAAGCTGGGACCCGTTGGTGAGGAAAAAACTGAGGAACTATAATTTGGAGAAGGCAGGAAGATGTATGAGATGAAGGGAAGGACTCGAGAGACTAATGAAAAGCATCTAGATAATATTGTTTTTACTAAAAGTTCTAAGGAGAATAATTCTCATTTAACTCTGAGGTACCTCACCAGGTAAATTCTCTGTGTTCATCGTAGGACATCCTTATGCAGAATAAGATGCATAAAGTTTGCTTTCTCTTTTTTTTTTTTTTTTTTTTTAATCTAACTAGCTTCTTAGTGTTTTAATCTGCTAACGACTTTCCCTCCAGCTCCTTTCTTCCTGGGGATCCTGTTGAAATGATACATGGCTCTTCTCTATTTTGCTCTTAGGCACCTCTTCCATTGGGGCACGTAAAGCGAATGCAAGAGGTGTACAACTTCAATGCCGTTCACAACTCCGAAATCCGATTCAGGTACATCATTGTAACCCGTCTCTGTGGGAGAAAGCGGATCAGTCGTGTAAAAGGTGCAGAAAGGGGAAGCTGAGGCTGAGACCTCCATGAGTCCTACAAAATCTTTGTCATCTGACGTATAATTAGAGCGCTATTTAAGGGATACTATTTGCAATGCCCATAAGATGTTAATCTTTTTGTTAGACTTCATATTAAGGTCCTCTTAAAAACAATTAGGATGAAAGATTCAGTAGTAAATAGGCGTCTTTCATCACCAGCCAAATCCACGCTGAAATGGCAGTAGTCAGAAACCTTTGGTTCTATCTCAGCTTCTTAATTCAGATTTGAAGTTTAATTCCTCCAGGAACTGCATTTATAAGGCCCATGAGCATCTCCACAACCCACACTTTTCAGAGCATTGACCCCCCATCGCCATCTCCCAGAACCGTCCCAGAACCACACATACCGACGGACCTGAGATTCTCAGAGTAAAGGCAGAACGCGGGGTGTGAGGTGATGTGATAGGTCACTCCCCTTCGATAATCATATTCACATGCCCTGGTTATTTCCTGTTCCTTCCTCCTTGTCTCCCCACACCCTCTGAAAATCCCCCTTTCAGATGGTTACGGCTCTGCATTCAGTCGAAGTGGGAGGAAGCGATTCCTTTGGCTCTAAAAATGGCAACCGAACAAGGAAGAATGAAGTTCACACGGCCTTTATTCAAGTAAGACTAAATCAAACTGTGCCTGCTATTTATACAGGGAATGGGAAGAAAACTGAAATATTTTATATTGCTAAGGTATTTTACAAAATATAATCTGTGTTTTACATTTATGAAAGTTCATTATTGATACAGTTTCAGGATTCATATTTCTGATTATTTAAAACTGAGATAATTTTATTAGCTTTTTAAGAAGCATTTTGTATGTATAGTCATAGAAACCAAAGGATTTTTAAAACAATTAGAAGATACTGGTGAGTAGATATAGATATGAAAAAGAATCTGAAAATAACTATAAAGAGAAATGAGCAAATTAAAAAAAACTTTTTGATTCAAATCTTGCTAAGAAGTAGAGGAGTAGGTTGCTTCAAATATAACAAAGGAATGCTTAGTAAAAGGGGAAAGTTATATTTTGACAGCTAGATATAATTTAAGAAAACTCCATGGAATTCATTGACTATATTTGTTTTATAGTTTGAAAAAAAATACAGTCATGATATAGATATCCATGATTAATATATTTGCTTTTCATTTACTTCCCAAGTATTATAAAATTTGGCAATACAAATTATTGTCCATTTTTTAAAATGTGGCCACAAAATGTTTAAGTAAAATATTTCAACATACATTTTATATGCTTTCCATAATTAAAACCTAATCTAGCTTTGCATTGAGTACATTATATTTTAGACAAGAATATACCTCTTCAGGGAAAAATAAACATTTCTGCCTTATAATATAAAAACTGCATTTAAAATGATCAGTCCAATATTTTCTATGGTTATTACAATTTATATACCACCCATACTATTTTATGATGGTTAGTATTTCTACTCTCAGTTGATTGAAGTTTTCGAAGTTCTTTTTATACTCTTAAAGTCTTAATTAAAAATATAAGCCTTAATAAGCAATTTCTACAAGACAGAAGCCTAAGGGTAGCCCTATACCGGGCTGGTAAGTAGCCAGTAGGTGGGAGGACTCTGTTCAGACCCTAAGATCCTCCCGGCCACTCTGGCCTGTCCCTCGGCCCCTCCCAATGTGACCTGAGAGTGTGAGAATCCGTCAGACTGCCGCAGAGGTTGGGTCCAGGCCACCGATTGCCTGGACTTGTGCTGTCTGGGAGACGCTTAAATCTCACCCATGCGGTCATCTTTAACTTCAGATGTTGACTTGTGTTCTGATTTTCTCTCCCCTCCCCTCCCTCTCTTTCTCCCGTGTCTCTGTCTCTCCCACCCTTTCCTTTTTTTATCGACAGGGACCTGGCTGCCTTTGACAAATCCCACGACCAAGCCATCCAAGCCTACCAAACGCACAAGGCCAGCATGCACCCCGTCACTGCCATGCTCGTGGGGAAGGACTTAAAGGTGGATTAAGGACCGGCCGTGTGCTGATTTCAGATATTTCTTTTTTAAATTGAATGGAGAAATATAAAACTTCAACTCACGTTGTAATTAAAAATGTCTTTTTAGGTTTTTTTTTGTTTTTTTACTGTCTGATCTTTCTAAATTTTGCTCCTTTTTTAAAACTAGTGCTGTCTTCTTTGAAAAGTGAATTCTAGTGAACTTAAAATTTTTAAATTATTTTTTCCCCCACCATGATCATGAAGTATACCACATATTCTTTATCTGATATATGTATATAGAGATAGATAGATAGATAGATAGATAGATTTAAATTCTTTTACTGGAATCTGTTGCAAGCCAAAACAGCATGGGGAGGTTTTGAGGTTTGAGTACCCTCGCACACGTGCACTTGCTTGGACTTGCTCCCCACCGCCAGGGTGCAGGATGGGGCTACTCAGCAGCACACCCTTGCTCCTCAGCCAGGCACCGTCCTGCCAATCCAGGGACACGTCACCGGCTCCTTCCCAGGCGCCAGATGGCCACCCCCAGGTCCAGCTCCTCCCATCAGCCCTGGTGTGGCCCCCGACTTTCTACTGACCTGCCGCCCACCCAGACTTTCCTCATCATCATAGCGCCCAGCTCACGCCCAGAAGCGGTGGCCGAGCGCTCTTGTGAGTGCTGCGTAGGCCCCAAGATACCTCAGCACACAATTTGGGAGCCACAGGCTTAGTAGTTAGGATTCAGTGATCATCAGCAGCAGCAACTCAAATGGTCTGTTATCTTGAGGGACAGGGTGCACACCCCATTGGCAGACAGAAGGGGCCTGCAAAGGCGCCGGGTCTTCTGTCTCCACTCGCCTTCTCTGACTCTTCTTTGCACAGTCTGAATACCTCCTGCTCTGCTGTTATAAATGGTCCCTGCCACACAGGGGCGCTGACTCAGTGCCCAGTTCGCTGACCCAGGTCTTGCCCACCCTCGGCCAGACCTACTTTAGCCATGAGGAATGGTATCTTGGAGAATAAGCCACCCAGACATGCTGACACAGTGGCGAAAGCCTCAAAGTGGGTAGGAATGGACACCCAGAAGATGGTGGCCCATGTCTGGAGTTCTGAGACCTCTCCCTTCTGCTGTCCCTCAAAGTTGGGTCCTCTGGGACACCGGGCTTCCCTGCAGTGTGACAGGGTTAAGTCTCTGCCTTCATCTTCCTTTTGCCAGGAATATCAGAGGAGGGGGCAGCTCAAATCCCAGTTGTAAGTAGTCAGATCTGGACAGATCCGTGCACGCAAAAGCTTTGTAAGGCTGCTTCCACCCTATGACCTTCCAGGACAATCCAGGCTGCCATTTCAGTGATACAGAAGAGAGCGGCCCCAAGGGGTAAAGAGTGGTGGGAAGGGTGCGGTGGAGACGGCAGGGGGCGCTAAAGACAAACCTACCTAGCTAGGGGGCGCCCTGAGGGGGGCCCAGCGCGTGCACCCTGACTCAGTGCCGGTAAGATGCATGCTTGGTTGGCTGTCGGGTCAGATAACGCACATACTTACTGGATGAGCAGAGAAAAATCTTAGTACTGAAAAATAAAAAGAGGTGAGTGAAAAGCAATCGGAAGGTCCCCGAGCCCAACCAAACAGTACTGTTCAGAGAAGGAAAGGCCTAAACAGACTTTAAAATAAGAAACTTCTAGCCAAGCAAAGAAAGTTAAGACGTGTTGGGAAAAAAAGGGGGCTTCACAATGTGCAGAGCCTGTGATTAGAGTCCGGAGGCCTGCAGGAGTGGGCGCTGTGCCCTTGTGGAATTACACGGAAGCCGGGCCCGGCTGGGCACGCCGTAGTTAGGGTTTCCATTCCTCGTGGGGGGAACGGGACATCTTAGCTCAAATCTGTGTCCCTCGCCAGACAGCACGATGAAGACAACATCTCATCAACTTCATCCCCAGCGCCTCACAGAACGCGCGTTACACCTACATAGCGGGTGTTCAGGAAATACTTGTTGCACACATAAGTGAGTGTGGGTGGTAGAGCCAGGAGGAGTGCCTCACAGCCGAGGGTCCCAGCCGGCCGGATCAGACGGTAGGTGTTGGGGTGAAGGCTTTAGGAGCCCCCCAACATGAAGAAGCACATCTGAGAGCAGTGCCACAACTCCGTGTGGCCCCAAGTCTTCCTGCGTTGGTGAATGGACGGTTCAGCGTCAGCGCCCGGCTCTGCTCAGGCACAGGCGTGGAGTTGCAGCAAAGGACTCGCACGTCTTGAGGGAGGATGGGTCCAGGGGCACAAGTGGACCGAGCATCCTGGGAATAAATGAGGAAGCTGCTGGGGAGGAAGCGAGAAGGACAGATGGCAGGAGGCAGAGCTGGAAGGCTCGAAGTTGAGATCAGAAGTGGGACATCAGAATTTAAAATGAGCAGTCAAATTCAGGCAGTCGTAATTCCAAGGAGCAGGCTGGCGTGGGTAGCTGACGGGTGAGCTGCAATTAGATTGTAGGACACTGTTTTAGGACAGAGATCTGGAGTGTGGCCATGGAGGTAACTTGGGAGTTGTGTCACTTTCCGATTAAGTCTGCAGTAATAGAAACAGACAATCTGGGTTCCCTCCGGCAGTAAATCCCTAAACTGGTTTCTACAGGAGTGCTGCTGAGTTAAAACAGCGCACGTCTCCCGTTGACTTCCTTTTCACGCAGTTCAGAGTTCTTCCGTTGCGAGTGGTCGTGAATCAGGCGCACGGAGCACTTAATCCTGGCGGAGAAGCTCGGTTGGCTAGTGTGTAGTGAGCACTGCCCTCGGACCTCAGCCAGAGCGACTCCATCTTGCGGCGCACAGCCCTCCCCAGCCGGGTGGGCCCCAGTGCCTCGGCTGGTGCTCAGGTTGTCCACCAGGGTGCAGGTCACAAGGTCACCCAGCAGTGTTTCCTGATGAGGCTGGGATGAGAGCAGAGCACACACACCTGTCCCCGCCCTCCATCCTGCTTCTGGTGTTTTTATCAGTGACCTGTGAAGCCCTGAGCCTAGCATGGGCGGGAACTCTGACAGTGTCACAATTCTCACAACTCGCAAGTCGTCTACTGCCCCGTGTATAACCCTCATCCGCTCAGCTTTTCGCAGTTTAAAGGCACCAGTTTATGTTTTACTTGAAATTTACACAATGAGGATTATCCAGGTGCCAAAAGAGAGAACATTCACAAATCTATAGAGGTGATACAGAGTATTAAAGTCCAGGCGATCATAATCACAAACTCTTCTCTCCAACATCCACGTAGTATTTTGAGGCCTTTCTGTGTACGTACTCACCTTCTCCTGAGAACCCTGCAGAGGAGACACTACCATTATCCTCATTTTATAGACAAGGAAAGTGAGGCCTAGAAAAGCAGCTTTCTTGGAAGTCAAACAACTAGGAAATCGCAGAGCCGGGATTTGATCCAAATTCCTGCCCCGAACAATCTACCCCTTTGCCTTTGCGTGAGAGGACCTCACGGCGCCACATCCGGTGTGCGTGGGCCCTGTGTGCGGTAGTGACCCAGAGGCCGACCTTCAGCTGTGGAAATGATCTCTGGCCTTTGCCGCTCTGCTCTGTGGAGCAAGAGTTCCAGAAGGACTTACCTGTGACAGGGAGTCGTTGCTCAATGTATGTTTGGGGAACAAACAAATGAATAGCGATTGCTACACTGCTGGGTGTCACATTTGGCCAGCAGGGTGCGTCTTACAGTTGAGTCATTCCAGACCATCAGGAACATGTCTATAAGCTGCCTTCGGCGGAGGAGAACCGAGACAGCAAGAGACTGAGCGCCCCGACCAGAGGGGTGGGTCACAGACAGACAGACGCTCACCGGTCTGACCCCTTCTCCTGCTTCCCACTCAGCTGCAAAAGCCAAAGGAACACCGAGAACCACAGATAAATATTTGTCAAGGCATAAATGAGTGAAGATGCGGAAGGGAGGTGTTTGAGAGGCCATCCTCGCCGACCACACCCTCTCCGGCCCTGCTGGATAAAAGCTCTCCCTCCTGCAAGCGTGCGGGGAGAGCCAGCGCAGAGCCAAGCCATGCCCAGGTACACGGTGCACGTGCGCGGGGAATGGCTGGCAGTGCCCTGCCAGGGCGCGCGGCTCACGGTGGGCTGGCTGGGCCGCGAGGCCGTGCGCCGCTACATGAAGAACAAGCCAGACAACGGTGGCTTCGCCTCGGTGGATGACGTCCGCTTCCTCATGCGCCGGTGCAAGGGCCTGGGCTTGCTGGACAATGAGGACCTGCTGGAGGTGGCCCTGGAGGACAATGAGTTTGTGGAAGTGGGTGAGTGGCTGCAGGAGAGGGCATCAGACGGAGGGGGGCGTTTGTCCTTCCAGGCCCGGAGAGGGCTCTCCTGTCACTTGCATCTCAGGGACAAGGACCAAAACAGGCACAGTGTTGAGCACTTGCTTTGAGTGAAAGCTCTCCGGTCAGATTCCCACCCAGCGGGGAGACCGGCGGCCTGTCCACCTCCGGCAGCAGCAGAGGCGCAGTGAAGCGAGACTTGGGTTGGCAGCCGGCCAGTAACAAAGCCTAGACTCCAACCCAAGTCTGCCGCTGCAGGTCCCTCCGCAGTTACCGGGTCACCTCGAAGGTCTGTCGCCCTTTGACAGACCACACTGGAAAGGAAGCCAGAGAACAGCACAGAAGCCTCAGCGTTCAGATGTCAAAGACCATCTAGCTAGGGTGGGGCGGGGTCCCCTGAACTTGCATTGAGACGCTGGCGTCCGCCTGACGCTCAGATCACCTGCAGCACCGGACTCATCTTCTGTTGAGTCTGAGGGCAGTTCTGGCCTCTCCTGAGGTAGGAGCAGCCCATACGCGGCGCTCTGCTCATTTCCAAGGGCGCTCTGCTGCTTTCCCCTTTCAGTCATTGACGGCGATGCGATGTCCCCCGACTTCATTCCCTCCCAGCCAGAAGGAGTTTACCTGTATCCTTTCCTGCGAGCCCTGTGGTCTCCCCTGGGGGGTGGGGCTTTTCCATAGTACTCAGTGTCTTCCTTTACCTGCCTTCAGATACAGCAAATACCGGGAGCCTGACAAGGTGAGCTGCAAACCATGCTTGTTCCCACTGAGAAAAGCAAGTCCGCCCGCCAGTGCGGGGAGGAGGAGGGG
>PVIR01011959.1:0-23724 GCA_004026965.1 Petromus typicus | reverse complement strand
AAAATCTCTGAAGCGTCTGTCTGATTGTAGAGAAATCAGGTTGTTCTCCCTGACCAAAATCCCTTCCTTTTGCACAGTACATCGATTTAGATGGGGACAGCCTGACCACGGAAGATCTGGTCGACTTGGGGAAGGGACTCTACAAAATAAAGGTATGGGGTGGGAGGTGGGGGATTTTCAGACCTTCCCGCGGGACACTGGAGTCATTAACATGCACAGTTCTGACCGACATTTTCCTAGCTCACTCCAGTTGCTGAGAAAAAGGTACAGCAATCCAGGGAAGTCATAGACAAGATCATAGAGGAAAAAACGGGTATCCTTTTGCTTTATGTCCTAAACACCTTTTTTATAAACAAAAAATATCCTTCCTGCATCTGATGACTCAATGCTTGTTTTTTGTTCTAGTTGTGTACGGCATTACTACAGGTTTTGGGAAATTTGCGAGAACTGTAATTCCTGTCAATAAGCTAGAGTAAGTTTGAAAGCCACTATGTTCATATCCTTACGAACTTCCTTATCACTGAGATTTCCTTACTCAACAAGGAAATTCACTGGCATTTGCCCCACTTGCAGATGAGCAGGGTGAGGCTTAGGGTAACGTGTGTGAATTGGTAGTGAACACAGGTGGGTTGGTTTCGTCCATGGTGTCTGCCCAGGATCCGTTCTTCCTGCATCTTTCCAGCAGAGGAAAGATTTCTGCCTCGAGGTATCTAAGAGAGTTCTTACTTTTCTCTTCCAGGGAACTGCAGGTCAACTTGGTTCGTTCCCATTCTGCAGGTAACTCATTCAGAGCACTGTGCACACCCGGCTCCTGTTTGATTAGAACAGTAAAGGCCACGGCACAGTGTGGCCCTCAGCACAGTAGAACGGCTACTGTGTCCCCAGCACAGCCAGGCGGGCGCTGCGGCAGGGAGGGGCTGAAGCCAGGGGACAGGAAGGCTTTCTTCTACTGAGCCTGAGAGACAAGAATGGGCCAAGCAGAGGGGTGGGATTGGAAGTCAGGAAGTCTGTCAGGACTCAGCACCCAGAGATGGAGGATCCAGGCACGGTGCCGCTACAGGGGTTCAGGAGAGTGGGCCCCTGGCCAAGAGGGAGCTGGACTCTGTCTGTGTTGGGAGCTGAGGTTTGAGAAGCGAGACAAACGTGGGAGAGCTGGACAGCCGGCAGCAGCCCCGGGAGAGGATTCTGAGCGGGGAGCGGAAGATTGGAGGGTTGAGGCCACCGGGAGGGGGAAGGGGTTTGGTTTTCCTGGAGCAAATGCCACTGTTGCTTTGTAGGTGTTGGGAAACCATTCAGTCCTGAAAGGTGCCGGATGCTCTTGGCACTAAGAATTAATGTCTTAGCCAAAGGATACAGTGGCATTTCCCTGGAGACCCTCAAACAAGTCATTGAGATATTTAATGGTAAGGCAATGAATCCCCAGGCCGAACTCCTGAGGAGGCGGGGTGTCCTGTGGGGTAGACATGATGGACTGACTGCATGCTGCAAAACTAAGAAGATAAGCGGGCAGCGGGGCTGGCAAGGCAGAGGAGAGCTAGGTGGAGAGACGGAACTGAGGGCCAGAGAGTCCTGTGAGTGCTATGGCACCCTTCACTCAGCATTTGACAGCTGTAAGACTAGCACACGTCGCCGTCCCAACACCTGCATGGCTGAGACAGGAGGATCACAAGCTGGAGGCAAGTCTGTACCATACAGCGAGACCATGTCTTAAAAAATAGTCATAATAAAAGTGAAACAAGCCCTAAGTCTGTGCTAGACAGACCCACTGATTCAGTGCTTACAAAAGCTGCCCCAAGTCACATGGAGATCGGTATTCAGGATGAGGTCCACCTGCACCCACTTCAGCATGTCTGAGATCCTGGTTCTCCCAGGTGGTGGACCTGCTACGTTTGCACACTGAAACCCAGCCACTTGCTAAGGCAGGTGATGAATGTAGCCAGTGACTCACTTAATCATGAGGCTCCACCATAGCGTCAGGTTTTGCAGCTCAACCCCGTGGACCCTCCTCGTTTGATAGGAAACTGGGTTTGCAGTGTTTGGGGAGCCTGTGCCCTCTCACTGATGAAGACTAACTTAGGTCAGTGCAGCCAAGAGCTCCTGGAGGGAAAGGGGTAGAGGCAGCAGAGCCTCGCGGTCACTCAGAGCAGGTCTCACCAGGATCCTGTACCAGGGCACAGGTCTCTCAAACATCATGTGCCAACCGGTAGAGGGCAACGTGGGTGCCCAGTGTGGAGTGTAGCCTGTTTTGGGGGGAATTTTTCATAAAACAAAACATATTCATTTAAGTGATGTTGGGTCGGCAGATTGGGTAACTGGCAAAAAATGAAAGACTAACTTGAATTTGACTTTACCACCATAAGGAACCACCCTGACACTTTCTAGAACATGTGATGCTAGCTAACGTTTTAAGGTAAACATTTCCACATTTCCAAACATTCTCCCATAGCTTTTGGTGGCTACTTACCATTTGGTCACAGGCATATCCCTTAATTCCATATTTAGATAATTCTTAACTTTTTATTCTTAGAGACAAGGCTGTAATGGACAACATCTAATTCCTATCACGTCTTTGAGATACATGGCCAGAATTTCTAGGAGTGGAATTATTAGATCAGATTAGAGCGTGCACATTTGGAAGGCTTCCCTGTGGGGAGGGATGTCTTCTTCCTCCCCCTAGCCACCCTCTCCTTCCTGCTAGTCCTCCTTCCGCCCTGGTCCTGTCTGCTGTAGAAGCTCAGCTGGGTCCCTTAAGTGTTGCTACGCTTGAGGAATTGTCTTTGCCCAGATATTTACGTCACACAGTGATCCTAGTTGGAGGTGGGGTGATCCTCACCGGCAACACCAGGAAAACTAGAACCAGCCCCAAAGTCGTGTTGGAGTCACTGGTTCCCGCTTCTCCCACAGCCTCCTGCCTGTCCTACGTCCCTGAAAAAGGAACCGTCGGTGCCAGTGGAGACCTGGCCCCACTGTCTCACCTGGCTCTCGGGCTGATTGGAGAAGGGAAGATGTGGTCTCCAAAGAGTGGCTGGGCAGATGCCAAATATGTAAGTCTTCTACAGCAGTGTCTGTCCACAGGGGTGCCGGGTGCTCTTGTGTGCTATCTGCCTCTTCACTTTACAGCGGTCCAGTGAGGAAGCCACTGTGACCTCATGAGTGATGAGACATCTCAGCCTTGGAGGTTGAACCAGGCCAAGCTGTTATCTTCCTTACTTGACTGTCAGCCCCTAGATTTGGGGACCACCTTGGTGAAAAGATACAGTTACTAGTGTTAATCTGGGAGTTCTGCCTCCACAACACTTCTGGGGTCCACTGGTCGCCTCTGTCATGCTTTGTCGTGGTTGTGTGTAGGAGCTGGTCTCACAGGTGCAGAGTTGTGGATCACAGCTCTTACAACCCACTCTGGACTACAGGACTCTTCTTACTGTTCTCCCCAAGCTCCCTCCCTGGTAGCTAATCAGAAAAGCCTGCTTTTCAAGAAGATGTATCACTTTCTTTCTCCATCTCCAAATTCCACTAGAGCAGCCCAAACCGCCATTTGAAGTGCCACCTCTGATCAGTTTCTGGCGGCTCCTACAATACTGTATAAAAGGGGCAGAGGGCCAAGGAGGGGGAGCAGATTTTAGGAGTAGATTATTCTTTGGGGACACTGGTTCCAGATCATCTTTCTTCTGTGTCACCTCTTCTCCATGCTTTCTCTGTGGACAGTGTCTCCCCAGCCACCTGAACAAAGCCTGAGCAGCCAATCCAGTGATGTGCTGGTTAAAACTCTGCAATGCCTCCCATTATCTTTATGATAAAGTCTACACGTACATGGCTTCAGAAGTCTTGCGTGTCCTGTGATCCCCTCCCCCCTCCTACTCACGTTCTCTATCCCTGAGATTAGAAGGTGTCTGAACTGAGATGTGTTGGGGATGAGGCAGAGGGCCCCACACAGGTGCCTTCTCCTCCTCCTCACCTGCCTCAATCCCATTTCTCCTTCAGAGTCTGCTATGAAACTTCTCTGCTGGTCCTTCTCTCTATCTCCGCGTGAGTCCTCTGTGCCTTCATTTCCTGCTCTCCTAGTGGCTTATGTGACTATTTCCCATTGTACCCTCTGTATTTCCTACACCCTGAAGAGTCCAACAAATTATTACCCTCCTTGCTCCTGAGCTTGTCTGGCCCTATTTTCCCCACTCTCGGGCCCAGCCCAGCACTCCAAAGAGGTTGTGGCGTGCAATGAGTGTTCAGATCTTCCTGTGAAATGGATCCCATTAAGTGGCGCCAGCTCGTTCTCTGTCTCTTCTCTTCTTCCTTCATCCCTAGAGTAACTTGAACTCAGTGACTCCTTTTGCTTCTTTTATTTCAGGGGAAAACTGTCCTCCTTTCCTCCAGGAACCTGTCTCCATCTGGGAGAGGGGATTCCACAATCCTTTCTTCATTGCTGCGCACAGATTTCTGACTGAGGTCTTCTCTGAAGTTTGGCCAGTGTTTAGAGAAAGCACAAGCGAAGGCAGATGAGTTTTTAGGTCAAGCTCTGGAGGCAGGGCACTTAAACTTCAAAGTCAGCTTTTCAGGGACGCTTGAAAGATGCTCAGAGCCAGACAGAGAGGCCTTAGCGTAGGCCAGGTATGTCTGCAACCAGCAAGACACCAGGTAGCAACTGAATGTAAAAGACCTGCAGGAAGGAGAAGCCAGTATCAACTGCGTAGACAAATACCCCATTGTTTAAGTACAAAAATGATTTGGAAGATAAGTTTGCTTTTACACCAAAAATCAGAACTAGAGACTAGAGCAGAGAACACGAAGAGAAGCAACTCATTGATATCTAATCCTTTACAAGATGAACTTTGGGACATAAAGATCTTTTATCGGTTTCTGTACAAAATCAGTAACATCCTGATATTTTACTCAGTGCCCATTTTCAGCCTTTATATCTTTCTATAGGTCCTGAAAGCCCATGGACTGAAACCAATTGTTCTGAAACCCAAAGAGGTAAGGAGATTCAAGGAGGATTTGTTCATCTTAGCAAGTCTTTCCGTGTGCATCATCTTCCATCTTTACATCAGCCTCACTGGTTCCTCAGAGCGAACACGGCTCCCTGAGGGAGGAGCCTCCCACGAGGCTTTAGACAGTGCTCACGTGCTGAATGCTGGAGACTCTCTTAGCGACTTAAACTTCAAAATCAGCCTTCAGGGACCCTTGAAAGATGCTCTAAGCCAGAAGGCTTGGATCAGAATTGGCTTTGGATAGCTTATCTCCAGTCATGCGAGGTTAAAGAAGAAATGTGACATAATAAAGAGCTAATGATCGTATGAGCTGTCCTTCCTCCAAGATTACAGGACCGTCTTGAGAAGAGGGACATCACGCAGGGTCCTTCCTGCCAGATTTGTGCTAATGACTTTGCATCTGGCCCAGAATCCTGAAGTGTCTAAATAAGCATCACAGCCCTGCACTTTAGAAGACACGGAAAAACAGTGCTGTTGACTGGCTAAAGTTTCTCTTAAGAAAGCGGAAGATAGGAGATCCCCTTTTATGGAGTATTATCACAGCAGAGTTGGGAACTTTTCTTTCCTTCCCCAAAGGGTCTGGCGCTCATCAATGGGACGCAGATGATCACGTCCCTGGGCTGTGAAGCTGTAGAGAGAGCCAGCGCCATTGCCCGGCAGGCGGACATCGTGGCAGCCCTGACCCTCGAGGTGCTGAAGGGCACCACGAAAGCCTTCGATACAGGTCAGCAGGGCTCTTCCATTCAGTTGTTCATTCCGCCGGAGCCTGTGGGGCAAATTGCTTGGGGTCTTTGGGCTCTAGAGTGGTGGGTTGGGTGGTCAGGAAGATGAAGAAAACCCAGGTGCCATTGCAGATGCAGAACTGCTAGAGTCTCCTCCAAGCTCTGCCACATCTGATCCCCGCAATGACTACTTGTTATGGACACTGACCTAGAGGGTTAAGGGACGCCCCCCCCACCAGAACACCCAGTGGGTCAAACTAAGTGTTTTAGGGATTTGCTTGCAAGACTTTAAAACTAGGGCTGCATGGGCCAGGGATTTAGCTCAGTGGTTCCAGCACCTGTCTCGCAAGCACCAGGACCCGGGTTTGATCCCTGGGAACCACATACAATACTGGGCGTGGAGACTCACCCCAGCAGCAACCAGTACCACGTACCACAGTGCCGGGCGTGCTGGCTCACGCCTGTAATCCCAGCACTCACAAGGCAGAGACAGGAGGATTGCTGTGATGTGAGTTGGAGGCTGAGCTCAGGGCCCACCTGAACCACAAAGCGAGACCCTGTCTCAAAAAACCTTAAAAAAAAAAAAAAAAAAAAAAAACTAGGGCTGCATTGGAATTGGGCCTGATGAGAAAGTTGGAAGAGAAAAACCATAGAACTATAGGAGTAGCTTATTCGGAACACAGTGACTTTCTTACTATAATGAGAAGGAGGCTGGTTAAGGTAGGCCCCCTACTCCAGGTCCCTGCTATCACTGACCCTGTTCTTTTAAGAGTGGGCCCAGCATCCTGAGTTGAATTCCAAGTGAGCTCAATGCATAGTTAGTACTCGGCTATTTAAAGTAGAAAGAATAAAGTTCATAAGGATGACTTCACTTTGGGAGCTAAGTTTCCAGTTCTGCATGGTGGGTGAGGACCTGGGGGCTTTTGAGGGCCTGGGGTAGTTCACTTCAGTCTCAGAGCTGCTCAGACCTTTTCCTTCCCTCAAATCCAGACATTCACGCTGTTCGCCCCCATCGAGGGCAGATTGAAGTTGCTTTCCGATTTCGGTCACTCCTGGACTCGGACCATCACCCATCAGAAATAGCAGGTCTGGCACGTTTGTGTGGACGAGCTTGTTTGGGTCTGTATTCCATGGGAAGAAGTGAGAATTTGTTCCTCTCTCCCCTGTATTCCCGCAGAGAGTCACAGGTTCTGTGATCGTGTTCAGGACGCCTACACCTTGCGCTGCTGTCCCCAGGTAAAATCAAAAAGCCAATGCAGGTTCTTTTGTTTCCCCAAGTTCAGGGGAAGAAAACAGAGAAAGAGAAATGTGTTAGAAAATCACGTCGTGGCCAATTATAATCCAAACTTTCTTTACTACCTTCATTAAATATTATGTATTTCACGCTCTTGTTTCTCCAACTATAAACTTTCTCCTGGACGTGCTGAACTGTTTTCTTGTGAACTACTTTGACTCACCTCTCCTCAGAGTCTAACAGACAACTCCGGTGATCATTTAGTGAGTGGTAAGTGGAACTGAGTTCCACTGTTTCTTCCTGCATGGGGAAGGTCCCTATTCATGAGTAAGCCTTATCTGCCTTTTGTAATCAGAGATAAATTATTATAAATAATGCTGTGCATCTTAAATTAAAAATGCAGAGGATCAGGCTTGATAGTAGGCTTCACATATTGCACCAGGAGGATTCATTTGCATGAACCAGTTGATAAGAGACATTTTAAGAAACAGACTGTGTCAGTTTCCAGTCTAGGGTGCGGTACAGATTCCTCCCTATTTCCTTTTATTCAGCACGTTCTTTACCAGGAGCTGATAAGGAGAAGATCGACACTGTCTCTAGGAGGTTGGGGAGTGGAGCTCAGTGGTAGAGTCCTGGCCAAGCATGTGTGAGCCTCTAAGTTCCATCCCCAGGACCAAGAAAGAACAAGTCTATGAGAAAGAATTGCCAGATTCCTTATATCAAGTAGTATGCCCTGCCTTATGCCCTCCCTGTCATTCTAAGAGTGATAGCCAGCTGCATGTGACAGGTAGTCCATCAGTGTCTGCCGTATGTCAGGTCATTACATTGTCCCAATGATGAGGCAAGTCTCTCTCCCACTCTGCAGCTGGGAAGGGAAGCTGAGAGCTAAGTGACCTGCCCGAGATCACACAGCTAGACCCTCATGTTTCTTGACTTCTGAGGGAAGCCAGACATCAGGCAAGGCTGTGAAGCACGTGGCTGACCTTGGGTGTGCAGCGGGGTGGCTTGTGTACCCGACCATGCATCTCTGAATGTGGTGTCTTATGCTTCGTGAATAAGCTCTTTGATAGTACTGACCACTGACCTCTGTGAGCCACCTCCAAGAGTTAGTTCATATTGTCTTAGATTCTTCTCACAGGCTGTAAGGTAATTTCTACCGTCTGCATTCTGTCTCTGTTTCATCTGTAAACTTGGGTAACTCACTCCCTTTCTACCCCAACCCTCTGTGTCTGGAGTTGACATCCTTTCTCCTACATTGTGCTATTTTATATAGATTACTTTAATGTGAATGCATATGTAATAGATTTATTCTAATTCATTTCAGTAAAACCCAAAGATCAGTTATCTTCATATTCTAAATGAGCCAAGTAGAATGTTCATGGTTGTAACTGCAAAGCACTCTCCAGAGAAAGATGGAAGATGTTATAAAAACATTGGTGTCCATAATGAAAGCAACTGACCACATGTGTCTTATTTTGGTTGTATTTTAGGTCCATGGTGTGGCAAATGACACAATAGCATTTGTGAAAGACATCATTACCACAGAACTGAACAGTGCAACAGATAATCCTGTATCCTTTGATTGTCTAGTAATCTTCAATATGGATTAGCCAGTAATTTTAGGGTCTGCCTATGCAGCCACTGTGGCTCATCTGGGTCCTGTTTTTCCACTTGGTAAATGAGTTCATCTCTCATTTAACTATCAGTTAAATGACTTTCTCTTGAGGTCAGAGCCCATATGCGGCAGACTTAGGGGCTGAATGAAACTACTTTCAGGTTCTGAGTTGAAAATGTACTCTCAGACTGACCCTGGAGAGAAGAAAGGAGAGCATTCCAGCCCTGGCCGAGCTGTTTCTTGCCGGCATCGGCACCAAAGCCCACTGCTGAGGGTGGTAAGAGGAGGATGGAGTCCCGCAGCACAAATAGGATTTCAGAGACTGGCTCGGTTGGCCTCCCTGTGTGTGGGCCATTCTGGTTCTCTTGCTGCCAGACGCATGGACTGAAGGGCAATGTTCAAACCTTACCAGAGTACGGCTAGAGTGATGCTCTTCCCGTCCTAACTTTTTGCTTCTAAGTGGATGTTGGTCCAGCCCAGTATTCCCACAGCCGCCCAAAGAGGGGTGAGAATGCTTCCATCTCTCGAGGATGGAGTTCTTTTCTCCTGAATGGTCCCTTCTCCCAGAGCCCTGAGGTTTTCCTGAAGGCTCAGCTCCCTGGAGTGTAGGCAAGTGGGCAGGGAGCAGTGTTCATGGAGACAGCATTGCCTTGGAAACCAAACCCCTTAGCAAGTTGTTTTTCCCATTGTGCGTCTACAATTTTCTTATTGCTAGAGAAAATGCTGAGCTAGGATAGCCTGGATTAAATGAGTTACACAACATCTGTGTCACCTTTCTGACGAGGAGCTTTTAATGTCCTACTTTACGGCCTACGCTAGGAAGTGTTTCCTCTTCCCTCACATTGCGTCACAGGTCACCCAAACCAGCCCTAAACAGCCTTCAGTAATGGGGATTTCTCAACACCAGGAGAGCAGTAGTTTTCATGGATGTTGCAAAATCTGATTTCATGTACCCACTTTTACATGGGAAAGGAGTAGTATTTGTTGTACACTTATATAATTTAGACATTAGAGAGTATCTTATAGAGTAAAAATTATCTTTAAATTCCTAGTTATCATAGATAGGGATAATTCCTTGGAAAATGTTCTTCCTGCCATTGCCTCAGCAAGAATTTGAGCCCAAATTCTTTTACTTTCTCATGAAAGGATCTTAATTATAGAAGAACTTGAAATAGGCTAATATCTGGGAGTTGGCCTACAGTACTGATCTCTCCTGAAAAAATATGTTTCTCAGTTGTATACTGCAGCTCGAAAGCACCTGTTACAAAATGGTGGCTACTATAAGAGTCAAGGTTTCATTACCATAATTGAACAGCAAAGAGATTTGGAATAACTAAGGGCAAGAGAACAATCTTAAGTGGTAAACTGATGCAGAGCTTAGTTGCTACACGGATTCAGTGACTGGAGAGGAAAGCCAGGCCTGTGGCTGGGGTAGGTTCAAGGACCAGGGTAGAAGAGATGTGAGGAGGGCCACGGTCACATGTGCAGAAAGTGTCACATCATGCTACTGCGTTGGCATAACTCACACATCTCCAACACTGAAAATCCGAGCTTTTCTCACACACCGTGCAGACCCAGGGCATCCACAGTGAACACAGGTATCCCTGGGCATCTGCGGGAGCTGGGTTCCAGGACCCTGTGTGGATACCACACTTTTCAGAGGCTCGGGTCCTTGTACTGAATGGTATCATGTTTACAGACAACCTGCGCACATGCCCCATATATTCTAAATCTTCTCTAGGTTACCTCTAATGTAGCACAAATACTATGGAAATCATTGTCACATTGTATTATTATTTAGGGTTTAATGACAAAGAAAAACATCTGTGCATTTATAATACTGACATAATTTTTCCCCCTGAATATTTCCAACTTGAAATTGGTTGAATTCCCTGATATCAAATCTGTGGACGCAGAGAGCCAACTGCATTCTTTAGCTCCAGGACAAAAACAGCGCATCAGAACCAGAAGAAGGATCTGCTATGGTCTTTCCCTGAATGCCTGACGGTTTTAGGAAAGTACCACAGACTGGCGTTATCTCTGAGAATAAGACTATTTAGTGAGTCTAAATTTGCCTGTTATTTAAAGAGACTTGTGAGGACACCAGCAGCTATCTGTGGCGAAGCCTGGCACAGGGTCACCAGGTGCAGTTTGGAAGGTATCCCAGCTCTGCTTGTGGCAGACACTTCAGAGGCTCCTCCCTAGCAGAGTCCTCCCTTCAAGGGACTCTTCTGTGGAGCACAAGCTCACCGTCCTGCTGCAGAAACGGAATTTGTTTTCAAACCGGCATCTTGGTTTCTACTCTTAGTTTCAGCTCACCAACTTTCTCAGGGATGGTCTAATCACCAGACGAGCATGGTTACGGTGTGTGGGAATCTCCGGGCTCGGGGAAAAGCGCCCTCTCACGCTCCACGTGTCTTTGCCCCAGCTGGGTGCGCGCTGTGTACCTTCAGTGTGTTTTTAATCATTCTGTTTGTGTGTTCCTTTATGTCGACGACTACTCATAGGAAAACCTGTGTCTGTCCTCTTACTCCACATGTGCACAAAGACTGCTGCTTCAGTATTAAACATAAGCCACTGGGTTATATATGAAGCGATTCACAAGTGTTCTATTCAGCCTTAACCTGTTGTGAAAGATGGTTTTTGCCAGTAGGGGAGAGACAATTTCTGGAGGAAACTTCCATGGTGAATATCCAGCCAAAGTAAGTTTTTACAAATGGCCCCTGACCCTAAGCATGTATTCTAATATAGCCTGACTGAAGAGAGACATTCTTGCAGGCCCTGGACTATTTGGCTATTGGCGTCCATGAACTTGCTGCGATTAGCGAGAGAAGAATTGAGAGGCTCTGTAATCCCTCCCTCAGTGAACTGCCCGCCTTCCTGGTGGCTGAAGGGGGGCTGAACTCTGGGTTCATGATAGCGCACTGCACAGCTGCGGCCCTCGGTAAGACACGCCACCCCCCCTCCCTGCCTTGGCCGACCGCCTAGGGCTTTTGGGTGAATGCATTCAATTTCTTCTTTGAATGAGATCTCTCTCTTCACCACTTCTGTACATCTCAGTACAAAGGTAGCAAGCAGGGTGACTCCTTTAACATCTTTTCAAAAAAAATATATATATAACATGTTATGTGCTGAAACGTGATGATAAGAATGTAAGCGGACAATTTGTCTATGAGGAGCAATTTGGCATGGTGTAGGAACTTCATTTGCACAGTTTCTCTGCAAACCGAATTTGAAAAGTATCAAAAGAAAAAAGAAAGGATGTTTAGACTTAACAGTAAATCTTAAACCGGCCTGAATGGTTAGTCAGGAGACAATCCATCAGCTATGCCAACCGCCCAGTCGATAAAGATATTAATGCAGTGTACGAAATGCTTGCAAGAAACAGGATGTCCTTTGAGAAAGCTGAACCTTGGTGCAGCTGACCTCTTGCTCTGATGTAAGGGACAGAAACAAGCAGCATAGAGAATGGACCCACACATAGCAAGTGCGGAGGATCCCACCTGGGTCGGCGCGATCACCACCACACCATAAGAGGTGCTGTTCTCACATCCATTCGGCAGAGGACTGTCTGGAGAGTTGAGGGATCTGATCAGTGTTGCACCATCAGTCAGATGCAGAGCAGAATTCACACCCAGGCTCCGGCTCCTAAATCTGTGCTCCCCCTTCAGCGAATGAGGATCATTTTAATCAACATTGAATCCTAAAATGCGGTTGCAAAATTTACCAAACAAAATACAGGACACACAGTTAAGTTTGAATTATCTGGAACACACTTATACTCCAAGATTATTTTTGTTTGATATGAAATCCCAAATTAACTTATCCAATATTTTCTGTCATACCCCTCCAAAAGGCAAGAATTCACCCAGAAGGTAGTTAATTCAGAGCACAGAGGTTGGATCAGAATCCCACTTCTCCAGCTGACTAGCGAGGTCACATCAAGTCTCTTAATCTTGCTGATCTTCAGTTTGCCCCTACTTAAAGTGAGGAGGATAAGTTTACCTGGTGGTCCTGTTTTTAGGATGAGATGAATTAATACATATAGTACATCATGAACACTAAATAAATACCAGTTCCTATTGTATTCCTTCCTCACCCAAGTTTTTCCCTAAAACTCAATACAGCCAACAAAGAGCCACTGAATTCACTCTCTTCCCTGAGGCTCTCCCATCCACTCACTTGTTTGATTATTAAAATGTCGCTTTAACATACAGAGACTTCTCACTGTAATGTAGTATAAGAGGAAACAGAAGTTGATTGCTAGGGAACAGTACAGACACTGGGAAGCCTGGTTTGAATGAGTTTAACTTTCCAAGCTGCCTATTGAAGTTAATGAGCTTGATTTATTAATGAAAATATTATTTCACTTTTTCAACCACTTGCAAATTATCTTTCCAAACAGAGATCACCAGAAGACGCTTTGTTGGTGAAGCCCTCAGTTTAGAGTCTCAGCCAGACCTTGGAAAATCCTGAGCACACTGAGGCCAGCTTATCAGCCTAGTTTAAACCTGAGTCCTTGCAAGATAGAACAGAGTGGAAGCTATTCTCAAGACTGACTGCAGAGGAGAGAAGATTCTAAGTTTGGCCTGTTAGGACTTCTGAAGCTGGGGAGAAAGTCCTCAGCAGAGTTGTCCTCAGAACACACTTGATGTCACCGGGGAGACCACAGGGACTCTGGCCCCACCCTGCGTTCAAACATGGTCCCCGAAATATTGATGGGTGTGATCAAGTTTGCAGGCCCTGGTGTAGGAGTCCCCTCACTTCCCAGAGAGGTCCAGTTGCTTAAACTCTGAACACCCACTTCTGTCACATGTCAGACAGCATGAACTACTCCACCTTGCCCAAGGTCTGCAGGCCCAGCCTCTCCCTGAAACTTCACATTTGCTTCCTCTCTCTTGTACCAACGTAACTTCGTACCATCTGGTGTTTGAGATTGAGCAAGGACTCCCGGACAGGTCTTCCCAGCCAAGTGGTGCTGTTTCTTTTCTCTTTCTTCCTTTCTTTCTTTCTATTTTCCCCTCTATCCCTGTTCCTCCCCCAACCTTTCCTTCACTTTTGAAGTCACAGGGATTGATCCCAAAGCCTTAGCACTGAGCTATATTCTTAGCCATTTATTTATTTATTCATTTATTTATAATTTTCAGACATTTTCACTAAGTTGCCCAGGCTGGTTTCGAACTTGCCATCCTCTTGCCTCAGCCCCTCCCGATTACCACGTGCAGCACCACACCTGCTTACTTCGGAGACACTGAGGAAGCCACATGACTTGGCAGTGCCCCCTCATAGCTCTTAACTAGCTCTGGTCTCTTGCAGTTTCTGAGAGCAAGGCCCTGTGCCACCCCTCGTCTGTGGACTCTCTCTCCACCAGCGCTGCGACAGAGGACCACGTCTCCATGGGTGGGTGGGCAGCCAGGAAGGCGCTCAGGGTCATCGAGCACGTGGAGCATGGTAAGGCTGGCGGGACTGGCATGGCAGGGCCAGGGGTTCCCCAGGGGGGTTCAGCAAGCAGCCTCGGCCTGAGTGAGAGCTCACTAGAAATGCAGATTCCCAGAATCCTTCGGGCCGGATGAGTCGGGTCCTCCAGGGAGCTCTGATTAAAGAGTCTTGCAGATGGTCTGATGCTCCCTGAGATTACAAATCAAGCAACTGTGCAGAGATAAACTGATTCCTTGGCAGGGTTTTTTTTTTTTTTTAATGACACTTTTCAAAGCATATTCAAAAGTGGAGAAGATAGCTCCATGAACCTTCGTGACTCAGCAGCACAATTACTTCACTTTTTCTTTCTCTTTTTCCAAATTATTTTCAGTCATCCCAGGATCCTACCATTTTATTCCTACAAACTTTCTCTCTTAAATATGAATGATTTCTTCTATACCAAAGAAGCCATTTTCATAGCCAACAAAATTCAGTAATATACCTGGTATTACCATCAAATGCATATTCAAATTCCCTAGCTATAGAATTCTAGTATCATTGCAGGGGATTGGTTGAAATCAGGATTTCGGCCCAAGTTTTAATTTGGATTGTCATGATTTTGAGCTTCTTTTGTTCTAGGATAGTCCCTTGGCCATTTTTGTTGTTGTTGCTTTGTTTTGTCTTACTCTGTTTTGTATTTGTTTTTCTTAATGCTTTTGACTAATTGAAAAATTAGGTTAGTTTTCCCACAGCAAAACTGACATTCTGGATTTATCTGTTAACCTCCCTTTGATGTTCCTTTTAAGTTGATCTTTGTCCTAGGTAATTGATCCTAAAGATTTTTATTGTATTTTATTTTATTTTTATTTATTTATTTATTTATTTTAAAACAGTGTCTTACTAGGTAGCTCAAGCTGGCCTTGAACTCAGTAGGGAGCCCAGGCTGGCCCCGAACTCACGGCAATCCTCCTGCTTCTGTCATCAAAGTTCTGGGTTTATGGGTGTGCATCACTACACCCAGTAACCATAAAGATTTGATAAGATTTAGGTCCAACTTGTTTGACAAAGATGCATCACAGGGAGAGGTATATCAGGCCGCCCCCTCTCTGCCTTACTTGCAACTTGTTTTTTTAATGGAAATCGCCTGCTTGAGACATCCTCTGAATTCCTAAGTTTATGCAGCAATATTGCATAAGTACTTCTAGATAAGGAAAGTATCACTGCTTTAAAATAAATATGAGAGTTGGATATTTTGGGAGGGCTTCAGCTGTCTTGAGATATAGCTCATACCTCTTATCATCCACCCACTGAGAAGTGTACAGTTCAGTACTATTAGTGCAGTCATTGGCTGTGAGACCAACGTCAGTCAGTTATAGAACATTTCCACCCACCCCAAAAGAACCTTGGACGTCATGTTCCCATTCATTCTGTTCTGTCCAGTCTTCGGTGCCCACCGACGGGCTTTCCATCTCCATGAATATGGCTCTTCAGAGCACTGCAAGTTAATGAAGTTGGATAGGTCCTCTTTTCTTTCTTTCTTTCTTTTTTTTTTTTTTTAGGTTTTTTGAGACAGGGTCTCGCTTTGTGGTTCAGGCTGGCCCTGAGCTCAGCCTCCAACTCACATCACAGCAATCCTCCTGCCTCTGCCTCCCGAGTGCTGGGATTACAGGTGTGAGCCGCCATGCCCGGCACTGTGGTATATGGTATTGGTTGCTGCTGGGCGTGAGTCTCCACACCCAGTATGGTATGTGGATCAAACCCAGGTCCTTGCACTTGCAAGACAGGCGCTGGAACCCTGAGCTAAATCCCCATCCCCATCCTCTTTTGTGACGATCTCCTTCCATGTCACTTGCATGGTTTCAAGGCTCACTTCTACTGTTCCACGCCTCCATAGCTCGTCCTTGGTTGTGGCCAGCCGGTGTTCCATTCTAGATGTCACCTACATCCTGTGTGCCCTTTTCATCAGTTGAAGGGCACTTAGTTGAATCTTTAGTTATATTAATATTATATATTATATATAATATTAATATATTAATAAGTATTGATAACTATTAATATATCAATATATAATATATCTATATCTATATATAATATGCCAATATCAATATATAATATTAATATATTATATACAATACAATAATATATAATATAATGTTAATATATTATATATACTATAATAATATATAATATAATATTAATATATTATATATAATACAATAATATATAATATAATATTAATATATCATATATAATACAATAATATATAATATATAATATTATATATATCTTTTTTGAAACAGTGTCTTACTAGGTAGCTCAAGCTGGCCTCGAATTCATGGCAATCCTCCTGCTTCTGTATATATATATATATATATATATTTAAGTCAATCATCCCAGGATTTAACTGAGAGTTAAATATTTAAGATTAAGATCTAAACACACCCGATCCTCCTGCCTATATATATGTTAATACATTATATATAATATAATATATAATATTAATATATATTAATATTAATATATTAACTGCAGTTAATATATACTATTAATATATTATATATAATATATATAATATTTAGCTATATGTCTATTATTCTATAAATGATGCTGGGGTGAACATGTTCCAGTTTCTGTGTGAGGCAGGCCTTTCCTTCTCTAGAGTAGAGCTGACGGGTCATATTATAACTCTACATTCATCTTCTTGAAGAACTGCTAAACCCTTTCCCCGAGAGGCCGCATCATGCTGCCTGGCCACCAGCGCTGCTGCTCTGCTTTAGGGAGCTAACTGTCTGACACCGTCACCAAACTTGTCATCAACCACCGGACATTCCAGATGTTCCCTCAGTGGACACGTCACTCTGGCCAAAAGCTTAAAGACTTATCTTTATCTGTCCTCCTATCCGCTATCCCATTGATCTTCCAAAGACACAGAATCAGTCTTGTCATCTCCTGGTTCATCTTGTTTTCATAATTGTTTCTCCGTAGTCACTAATACAACAAAGCAAGATGAGCTTTGTAAACAAAATGTAGACCATGCCATTTCTCCTTATTGAAAACTGCCACTTCCTTCAAAGCACTCAAAGTCTAGTCCTCTTCCTGGGGCCTGTGAAGCCCCATGTGGTCTGGCCTCTTTGCTCCATCCTGTTCTCTACCCTGAACTCTACCTGACGGCGAGCACAAGCTTACCTCTACAGCTGGTTGGACCATCTGCCTGCAACTCTGTCCCCAAAGACTTCTCGTGGGACCTTCCTCACTCCAATGCGGTAGCTGCCACAGATGCCTCTCCTAACAGTCCCAGCTTTTCTTTTCCTTTCTGTCGTGTTTTCTCATAGCCCCTAGTGCCTCTGATATATGTCTTTCCCAGTCAAACTGACACTTCACAAGGGTGGGGATCTTGGTTCTTCTTGGTCATGTCTCTGCAAGGCCTGGGGCACCTAGAATAGGTTTGGTACCTATTCAGTGTTCAAATGTTTGCATGACAACGAAGCTGACACTAGAGGTCCAAATTGTAGATCTAGCTCATCATGTTTTATTGTTTCTTCCTTTTATATCAGAAGAAAAGGAAAACAATAGCAATTTGTATTATCCAGATTTACATCACTTGAGTTTGTTTTGATTACAGATACTTAGCAAACCTCCCCAACTCTCGGAATCCAGGGACACTGAATATAAAGTACAAGATAAGAACCTGCTTATTACAGCGCTTAGTGATTAGGCATTGGATAGGAAACTAGTGTGGGAGCAGAGAGAGAGAGAGCATTCCACTTCGTTGGGTACAGAGGCATCCACCACCGTGAATTAAATAGTGAATGAGATGCGCCTGCCTTCTGCCCACTTGGAAGTGAAAGTCTCCGCGGAGAGACAAGCCCTGAGTACCAGCCCTGAAACTCTTGAGAAAATGCTGAAGAACAAAGTCGCAGGGGGTTACAGTTAGAGCACGCCTCGTATAACGAACTGAACTTGATCTAGTGTGAAAGGAGCAGAAAAACCATCTCTAAAGAAATATTTAAGATTAAGATCTAAACAACACACAGGGCTAGTGTGAGTGTGTGTGTGTGTGTGTGTGTGTGTGTGTGTGTGCCGGCATACATGTGTGCGTGCACACGCACACGCGCAGTGCTGGTTTTGCAAGGAAAAGGAGGAATATATGCACAAAAAAGTTGTTTTTGGATGCATTGAGATGGTAACAATTATAGGCTATTCAGGTCCCTCTGCCAAAGCTCAGGAAAGAACTGAGACTAAAGACGAAGATCAGTGCTCTCTGCGTTAAGGCAGATGAAAGCTACTAGAGGGGAGAAGGAAGAGCCCCAGGAACAGAGCCTTGAGGGACAGTTGCACTGGGAAGGGAGGGACCTGGCTGTGGTCACCGGCTGGAGGAAGGGGGGACACTTTTCAAAGAGAATGGCTTTCAGGGCCGGGTGTTACATACCTGGAGAGAGGGAGAGGAACGCGAGGTCAGTGGGAGCAGTCTTCTCCTAATGGCAGGAACAGAGTGTGGTAGCCTCAGAGAGAGACAAATACATAGAGTTCAAATTTTAAATCCTCGAGAATGTATTTGCAATATATCTAAGTAGTACTGTTATTTGTTTGCTCAGGATAGATTTAATTCATGCAAATTATACTCTGTGAAGATGAAGAAAATCGGGGCCGGGGATATAGCTCAGTGGTTCCGGTGCCTGTCTTGCAAGTGCAAGGACCTGGGTTCGATACTCGGTAACCACATAACAATACTGGGCATGGAGACTCACCCCAGCAGCAACCAGTACCATATACCACAGTGCCGGGCGTGGTGGCTCACGCCTGTAATCCCAGCACTCGGGAGGCAGAAGCAGGAGGATTGCTGTGATGTGAGTTTGAGGCTGAGCTCAGGGCCAGCCTGAACCACAAAGCTAGACTCTGTCTCAAAAAACCTTAAAAAAAAAAAAAAGATGAAGAAAATCATATGTGAAACTGGAAGATATGTCCATGACTTTTGAGACATTTTTAATACTTTAAATTTGGAGGGATACTTTTGAAGGCGGGTATTAGGCCACAGGATATCTGTTTATTTCAAAATAAATGAGGACTATATAAGAAGCATCCAGCAGAATAAGGATACATTGACCTCCTTGAATTTTTACTGTAGAAAGGTGTGGCTTTTGTGTCCTCGATGGCTAGGCAGAACTGCTGGCTGTGGATAGCAGAATGCCACCGAAATGGTGACAAGGCTTTGCTGATGTGTTTCATGTCTATCTTGTGAAATTTTACTTCCCGGTTTTGGGTGCCGTGGTGTTCTGTCTGAGACATCTGCTCTTCAGAGGCAGCACTGTAGCACTAACACTTATTGAACATTTACTAGCCCATCTTGCAGCCCATTAGAACTGTTTTAACCACGTCCCATGAGGACAGAAAGTAGGACAACAGCCCCTGCTTCGGGGCCCTGTTTGTTTTTTTGTTTTTTGTTTTTTTGTTTTTGTTTTTGTTTTTGTTTTTGTTTTTGTTTTTCTGAGACAGGATCTCGCTTTGTGGTTCAGGCTGGCCCTCAGCTCAGCCTCCAACTCACATCACAGCAATCCTCCTGCCTCTGCCTCCCGAGTGCTGGGATTACAGGCGTGAGCCACCACGCCCGGCACTGTGGTATGTGGTACTGATTGCTGCTGGGTTGAGTCTCCATGCCCAGTATTGTATGCGGTTATCGGGATCGAACCAGACCCTTGCGCTTGCAAGACAGGTGCTGGAACCACTGAGCTAAGTCCCTGGTCCTTCGGAGCCCTGTTTGAAGGGCTGCTCTTGCAGAAGTTGCTCAGAGCGAGGCCTCCGGGAATGAGGACATCCAGTGCAAGGCAGACCTCTGTAGTCCCCGAGAAGCTGTGGGCGCAATGAAGCAGTGAAGTGGGCCACATATCCATTACTTATTCCAATCAGCTAAGCAGCATTAGATAAACAAGTCTCTGATCTAACAACTCTCCACTAACATTCTCTGATCAAAATGATCACCTGTTTCCTATTTCCACGTTCACGTAAATTTCAAGGTCTTTTCAGTCGCGTTGTTCAGTTGGCTTGAACTACCTGGCACAAAGACCTTCATCAAAAGTTTGAAGGAGGTGAATTGGTGACGGCCTCCAAACTAATGCCGTAATATCCGTTTCAGACCTTTGCATTGAATACTCTCAAGTCTGCCAAAACCGACATTCTGTAAATAAATATCTTGCCAACTTGAAGTTTTGCCATCAAATACTCTTTCCACAGTGTCTTTACTAAAATCTATTATTAAATCTGCCATAGTTTGCAATGAACTTTAAGTAGTGAAATCTACATTTCTCTGTATTGGTCTAAATTATGAGGAGTCTATAGAAATATAATTCAAGGTTAAGCCACTCTGGGTTCCATTATGTGACAGGAAAAAGTAGCTTAGAAGCTTAAAGTTGATCAGATCATTTAAGAGGTTCCCCTCAATGGAGTATGAAAAAATTGGACTTCCTGTCTTCATTTATGAAACAAATTACAAACTCTGCTTGGTACAGAAAGTCACAGTGGGATAGAATGAACCCACCATGGACTTAAGTGAAAGTCCACACGTCTAGTTTGGTATCCATACTTTGTTCTTGCTGACGTGAAAACTGAGAGAAATAAAAGATCTTAGTGAAAAGGAAGCTTACTTAATGGCGCTAGGTGCCAGATCAGGGTTGGGCATTTGTGTTGACTTCCTCTCCTACCCCGAAGCATCTAACAAACCTTGGGGGAGGATGTGACCAGGGGAAATGATAAATTTTGCAGTTGCAGCCAAAAGGCTGGCTTCCTGAGGAGCTTGCTAGACTGTCCAGGTAAATGTTTTGACCCTCTCCTTCTCACCACTAACTGTACAACGGAGGGGTTAAAAACACAGGCCTAAAATGACACGATAGCAAAGCAATTTTATTTTAAAAATACAGGGAGATTCAATCATCTGTTACCTGGCCAGCAATGGCTGTCAGCTTCGGTGATTTCTATTTCTCTAGCATGAAGTCAGATGTTTATCATTGTCATTGTCTCATTCTGTTCTAGTACTGGCCATTGAGCTTCTTGCAGCCTGCCAGGGCATAGAGTTTCTGCGCCCCCTGAAAACAACCACGCCCCTGGAGAAGGTCTATGACCTGGTTCGCTCTGTTGTAAGGTAAAGTCAACAGGTCCCTGGAAGTTACACCACTTCCAGCTGTGTACCCTGGCAGGGCTTAATGTTTGGCTGATGGGTTAATCTGCTTTCTCTGTAGGCCCTGGATAAAAGATCGCTTCATGGCCCCGGACATTGAAGCAGCACACAGGTTGCTCCTGGAGCAAAAGGCAAGCTGGATAGTAAATTAGTGCTTAGGTTTTGGTTGTTATGAGAAAGCAGAGTGGGAGGGAGTGGAGGAAGCTTTGCTTATTCTATTGTTCCCTGGCCATTTCTTGGAAGTGAACATGACAGTACAGAGACTGTAACGCCACCTGCGAACCCTTTCAGGGCCTGTGTTGTACTCACACCCAGACAACCCGAGGCTCGGAAGCTGAAATGAATTTTAAGTGAGTTTTGGAACAAATATTTATGGAGAGAAAATGAGATGAAAGGATTGTAGATCTTGATTCTCAAAAAGTCCTATTTTGCTCAAGGATGAAATGCTCTCTCTCTCCATTGAAAGGATCTGTGAAATAATTTATATTTACAAAACAGTTACATGTGGATATATTAGTCATTTGTATTTGGCTCAGTGTGAGAATCAACAAGTATTTATTAGATGCTTCTGTTTTAAGCAGCATTACCGTCATTTAATACTCAGAAGTGTAAAAATGTGGTATTTTCAGTATTCCCCTTCTCCAAAAAAAAAAAAAAAGAAAAGCCCTATTTCGTTCATAAGAACTTTTTGTTCTGGTAATGTTAGCACAACTCCGACCACCAGGTAATTTGCAGTGGCTATGTACATAGTCCTGGGTAGACAATGAAGTCCTACCTGTTCCTGCAAAGGGCTTGCAAGCTATCTCCTGCCCCTATCTGGCTGGGTGAAATATGCTTTTACTGCTTATTTTCTCTGGTTACATTCACCATAGACTAAGCTGATTGATATCGATGTCTAGCATGCTATCCTGTGTGTGTGTGTGTGTGTGTGTGTGTGTGTGTGTGTGTGCGCGCGCGCGCGCGTGCACGCGCGCTTTCTGCCTTTCAATTTGTAAATATCATATTGCCTTGAATAGCGATGGTGAACCTTTCAGAGACGAGAGCCCAAACTGCAACCCAAACCCCACTCACTTATCACAAAGTGCCGACTCTGCACTTAAACCTGAATACTGAAGTTTTACTTTAGCGAAGCTAACTTAGACAGTAACGTCTTTTGTCTTAAAAGAGAAACATGCGTGCTATGAGTTCACCACCACATTCTTCAATCACTTGATTTCCACCAGAACAGCTGCTCTTTTCCCCTGTGATCTTCACACCTATCGTTTCCAAGCATGTCTTCTGCTCTTAGAGGGAAAGCCAGCTACCTACTGCCAACTTTGTAGCAGTCGAGTGTTGTGTTTCTAGCTGTTGAAAGAAAACAGTTTCTAACGTTATTGAGGAGGAGTAAAAGCTCCTTGGCTATCAGCAATAATCAGAGAGAAAGCATGTGCAAACCAAAAACAGGCTGTTAATTTGAAAAAAAAAATGTTATTCTTAAAAAAGAATAAGTTGGTGAACAGAGGTAAAGACCGAAACAGTATCTGAGTGTGCTTCTCAAACTTGAACCTGCCCACGAGTCCCTAGCCACCTTGTGAAAGGGAAGATTCAGATTCAGTCGGTCCAGGGCAGGCTCTGAGACTGTGCCTGGTCCCGGGTGAGGCTCCTCCAGACTGCACTGGAGAAGCAAGACTCAAAGGCACAAAGCCCTTGTAGTATGGAAAGAGAGCCATGGAGAAGTCGAGTAAAGTGCCTTTGTCATTCAAGAGTTGCATTAGAAAAACGCGGTCAACGCATAACCATTAGCAACCATCCTTAATTCTGTCCACGGTTACGGTCCACAGTCCACGGTCCATGCTGAATTGCCTAGTGTCTGTGTGTGGTTTGCTTGCTTTCTTGCGCTCTGCTTCAGAAGAAGAAGCAGCTTGAACTTTCAGCACTTCGTAATTTTAAAGCCTTTAATGAAACTAATCACACAAAGCATGTATCAAATGGCTCAAAACAGAAGCAAGCAAACAGCCACTCTTTCCTCAGGTATAGAGGATGCTGTGCATGGGATGAAGTCGATGTTTAACAGCATACAGAAGTGATGCTGTCGACCTTTTAACTCTGTCTTGTCCTTACTTCTCAGGTTTGGGATGTAGCTTCGCCTTACATTGAAAAGTACAGAATGGAGCATATTCCAGAGTCGAGACCTCTGTCTCCAACAGCCTTTTCACTGCAATCTCTACACCAGAGAACCACCAAGATCCCAGAGACAGAGGAACTTTAATAGTCTTGAGTTAGATCAGATGGCTCTCAGCTGAACACAAAGCAGTTTTGTGCTGAAGGAGAGAACTGGGAACTTTCCTTGGGAGCTGTGGTTCCTCTAGCACTTGACTTGGTAAGGGCTGGTCGCTGTAGTATAGTTGCTGAGTCCAGCATCACGTTCTTGTTCCCGCAGTCTGAGATGCGCTGGGTGTTTGGGGTTGTGGGAATTTTCTTTCTTTTTTAACAATATCAATATAGCCACAATTGCATGGGTCTGTTTTTTTAACTCCTAGCATTAAACAAACACAAATTTGGAAACAGATTGATAACATTCCTCTCCAAAAAAAAAAAAAAAA
>PVIR01011958.1:0-45910 GCA_004026965.1 Petromus typicus | reverse complement strand
GCCCTGCTCCCTGACAGGCCAGACGGGCATGTTCTGGGTACAGGTGGCCGCGTGCACGCAGGCGCGCACGGATCTCATTCTGGCCACCGCCTCGAAACAACCGGGAACACCATCCAAAAGGAGTGCTTTGTGTCTCTGAGAATCCTCAAAGAAGCTTTGAAAGACTTGAAGAGAAATGATCTTAACAAAAGAACAAAAAAAAAAAAAAAAAAAAAAAAAAAAAAAAAAAAAAAAAAAAAAAAAAAAAAAAAAAAGAAAGAAAAAAAGAAAGAAACTTGAAAGTGAACTGAAGTTCTGAAGTATGTGGGGGTGGAAAAAGCTTCCTCCGAGAGGCAGTGAAGAGAAGCTAGCTACCTCAAAGTGACCAGAATAGCTTAGAGAGCGGAGGATTCTTCAGGAACTTGGTGGTTTCTCCTCTGCAGGGAGGCCGCCGGCTCCTGGCTGCAGGGAGAATGGATCTTACTCTGCTCCCCACAGGTCTGCTTTCCGGACTTCCCTGGGCTCCCTGCTGGGGATAAAGGCCAAGACCCAGACCCCTGGGGATTGCCAGGGCACACACTCTGCTGGGCTTACAGAACTATAGAAGTGAATGCCTGAGTCTCCAGGCTGACCACAGAGGATCCATTGTGAGACACACAATAGCTAGAAATTCCATTGTGCAGAGCATTTTGCCAAGTTCCATGAGAGCAATGGTCCCTGATATTTCTTGGGTAGCAACTTGGGTAATCTTAGCCCCACAAGTTGGCTTTAACCAGTGCCTGTGAGTTTAGCCCCCTTGTTGATAATGGTACCTGACTTATGTTACACCTGTTTTTATTATAGTGTTTTATTTTTTTACTGTGGCCATAGCAAACTAAAAAAGGCACAGGCAAAGAAGGTCAGATCTGCTCAATTAGAAGGAGTAAGTGGCTTCTTTGTTTGAAGAGCTGAGAATTATCTTCTGGTCTACATGACCCCTGGAACAGGTAGTCCTTTCTGCCTGAGTCTCATAGCACTGGGTTTGAGAAAGTGTCAATTTAACTCCTGCAGAAAGTAGAAAAAGTTTTACCCTGTGTTAGGAAAAAGATGGTTATGTGACTGGCTGACAAATTAAGTGTGGTTATTTCCTTGAATGTCTCTGTGACAGAAGTCTGCTTTCTGATCTCTCTTAATTTCCATAGTTACAAAATATGGAAACTGCTCATTGTTCTATTCTTTTCTTTCATGACGTTTTTAGGGGACACTTCAGTTCAATACCTAGCGGGCAAAGTTGTAAAGCCAGGTTAGAAACATTTGAAAACAAAACACATTGATGAAGAATGTCACCAGAATTTTTAAAGTAATGCATGGCCATCTATTTTTCACTCAGGACTCATTTAACCTCAGTCATAGGTGAGTTTGAATAATTGCACTTTCCAATACTGACAACAACCTGCCTGAGTTAGAAAAAGTCCAAATTAAAATGCAATGTAGAAGCTCTGATTACCTTTTACTCTAGTATCTTTGCTTATGAAGGCAGTTACAGGCCCTTGGGTTCCAGTAAGCAGAGCCTTTGCTGACCTCCTTCCTCTGGGGTTAGGCGGGAGTTGATCATTGAGCCCTGTCTAATGAAGATGTTTAGGTGGGCAGAAACAGAAGGCACAGCATGGCCGACATGGGGTTGCCAGCTAAACATCTGCCTTTCCAAAAAGACTGCTACAGGAAGTTCATGCTGAAATCTCAGGCACAAAATGGTGTGAAGGAGCTGGAAATGCCTTCTGAAATGAATTTCCCTCAGAGCATCTGGAGTCTCGGTAACCCACACATGTGGAGATCCAGATGTGGCATGTACTCCTCTGCTTCCAGGGCATCTTTTTCCTTAATTCCCTGCTCTTGGCTGCTGGATACACAGTCCTGGGGCCCAGCACTGTAACTAGTGAACCCTCCCACTTGAAAAAGAAATGAAAGTTGACTTCTGACTTTAAAGGCTCTCCTCAAAACTCAGAGTGTTTTTTCCCTTGCCACTGTTGTTTTTTGTCTGAGTAACACTGGCCTAACACCGCTGGTTGTTGTCTTTTTCTATCATGGATAAGAGCTAGCACTTGGAGAACTCTGTGGGGTTATGGTGGTTGAGTTTAGTTGTGTCAGCTTAGTGGGCTTAGGCGGCACCTCAGGGATTAGCAGGGAACAATTCTGGTTATATCTGGGGAGGCCAAGAGGTGCGATGTTGGGAACTAAGTATGGTCCCTGGTCACTTCCTCTTGCACTGTTTCTCTACTCTGCTTTCTTGCCTTCACAAACTAATCATCACTGTTTTTACATCCCCTTCCACCATGATGTCTCTGCCTTTGAGTCAGAAGCCACATGCTGAATTCTGGAAACCATGAACCCCATTAAATCTCTTTCTTTTACACTGCAGGCATCAGATATTGTGTCCTAGGGATGGGACAACAACAAAATAATACCTGTCACACTAAAGGCATGGTCCAGGTAAGCTGTCCAGTGGGATGGCTGTGGACCCTTATTGTCAACTTGTACATTACACTGATTACAAGGAGAATGTCAGAAAGAAACAGACACACACAGTTTACATAAAGATTTCACAAACTGAAATACAGAGAGGCCTTAAATACACATTGTTAATGGTCATGGACTTTTAAAGGAGTCTGTAGATGGATAATAGGGAAAATTCATTGATGGTCATGGACCTAAACTAGCTGTCTCCATTGCTGAAAGCACTATGTGTACTGTGTCATTAGTGGTATTTATGAATCCATCACATGGGCGGATTTTTACTTTATAGATCAAGTAATATGAGAAGTGAATAAGAGTGACCTGCTGAGGCTCCATGCTGTTCCAAGGAAAAACTCTCATTTGTATTCTTGAGACTTTTGCCATGAATTTCTGACATCCCCAAACAAAAAGCCAGATCCTGGCTTCTACTCTGGTAGATTAAAAAGCCCTTTAGCTTAACAGCAGAGCATCTGTCTACCTTGTTCTACATATGGCACCTAATCAGAATGCAGGATGCTAAAGCAGAGGTGTGAGGAAGGGAAAACTTTGGGGTGAGAGGAGGGAAAAATACCAAAGATAATAGTTTTTAGAGTAAATTGAAGAAGGATGAAGTTTCATACAAGATATGAGGGTTTAGAAATTGAAAAGGGGGAGATAACTAAGTGATCATCCTGGGAAGAGAAACAAGGAGAAAATGAAAGAGAAAGAGGAATGAGGGCAAAGTGAGGTTGGATGAAAACAGGAAGTAGAAGGGTCTCCTGGCAGCAGATGCAGTGCACCTGGGAGAAGGAAGCAGCTGTTGATGGATATAGTGGAACTGACAAGCAGCCTGGGGCTGTGGCTGTCTTCTCAGTGGACTGTTCTGGGCTCAGGGTTTATGATTCTGACAGAACCACTTGATTGAATCATGATTCTTCCATTGATCATTTCCTACTGGTCATCTTTGTATGACTCACTGCCACCCAGAACTTCCCACAGAAGAGCCTGTTCCATCTTGAGTGTTCCCTTGGCATGAGTCATTTTTATAGTATATTAAAACTCGGACAGCTCCTTCGGTCATTCCACAGGAGAGAAAGGCGCTCAAAACCAATAGCTACCTGGGATTTCCTGTGACAGAATAGTGAAAGAAGAGTGGGGATGCCTGCCAGGCAGTGCTTCCATTTCTTAGCAAAGCTAAGTTAGAGGTTTGTTAAGGACTATGCAGAGTTTGGTGTGCCCAGTCGACATCAACTTGTTAATGCTCATTACTGACTCTGCAATACCCATTTTCCAATGCAAATGGAAGCTTGTGGATGTGGTAACATTCACCAATTCAGAAGTCCCTCATTGGTACACACCTGACCTGAACTGAGGTAAGGAGGTGGACAACAAGTTTTTCTTTCTCAGACTATGGGTCCTGCCTTCCCTTCCCTTTCCTAAAGATCAAACTATCCTGTTCAATAGGAGGAGCTGGAGACCCCTGGGAGGGGCAGATTATTCATCAATTTTGATTATCTGCACTAATGCTTCTCTTCACTTGTGAGGATGGTTGGGAGCTGAATGTACGTAGGAGGACAGGGTGAAAAAGCTGAACCCATTTCACAGGTATGGTCCAGAAATGAGAGGGTGGAAAAGCTACTAGTCTAGACAGTGCTTTTTTGAAAATGTATTTTATATGACTCTAGAAAGATTGCTATAGGTCCTCAGAGGAGGGTAGATATTTTGGTAGAGCTATTAGAAATATTATAAGGTTTTGGGAGATTTTTGTGAAGTCACTAAACTCTTCATATTTTAAGTTAGGATGAGTGTATTAGCTCAGAATCCAATTCTTTTATCTCCCTTCTCCAGTGCACTCGGGTCTTCTTCATGCCGTGGTGTTTTCGCTCCCAAGAGCAATTTAACATCCCAGCGGAAAGTGGCCGACCTAAATGTGGTTCTCCAAAGACAAAAAAATTTATTCTGGGTACTTTCTGATGACCTAGATCTAGTGTAATATGAAATAGAGCGGTTATATGACTGTGAGCTCCATAATGTCAATTTCAAAGCTTTCTAACCTAATACCTGCTTACCCTATTATTATTTTTAGATCGTGACTCTCTCTTTACAAGAGTAATGACCATGGACATACATATTTAGCTTGAACTCTAAAAATAAGGGCTCAGAAAGTTTCATGGCTGCTGTTTGAATTTTGAAATGTATATAAATGACATCTGCTTTCAAAACCACTGAAACCTTTGGGTTTATAACTTCTTGAAATGCTGGTTATTTCAATGATCATAATAAAAGTAAATAAGCATGAGTTTACCTAAATTACAATGTGATGATGCCATGATAGGTAACAATGGTTAAATAATCCACTTGAACCTCACCTCAGAGCTTCTGAATCTGTTCTGGGGCTTCTCTCTGCACAGGGTTGGCTTATTTGGGTCTTATTCATCCTACTTTGATGGTACCTTGTCAGAGAATGCTCTGATTCCACTGACTATGGGGCATTATTTTCTACATTTTTCATCAAGGCTTTAAAAAAATAGTACCTACTCTGATTCCTAATTATTTTAATTATTTTTTTGGTTTAAAATAGGTCTGTCCTCATGACTGGACTGTGAACTCTTTAATCAGGCTGATGTTTCTCATGATCATTTTTTTCACTCAGTATTTCAGTGTTATCTGTGAACCTGGCTTGGCCATGGTAAACATGTAACTAATATTTATGTAAATTAAATCACCAGTCAGTCCTGCCTAGGTTATGAAAATGATGTACAACTCGTTCTTCACCACGGTGTTCTCTGCACCCTATCGGAAATTAGATTTTACTGGGTTCTTTTTTTTAAAATTTTTTAATCTTTATTGGTACATTACATATACACATCATGATTGCACTCCATAATGGGGATTTGTACCAGTATAAGACACAACTTAATTCTCATTTTTTTCCATAGCCCTACCCACCCTACCGCCCCCCCATATACATAAAATTTGTTTCCTTACTTTTTTGTTACAATCTCATCATTTTTTCCCCTTCACCCTATTTTACATGGAGCATTTTCTATTTTACAATATATAACATACAGTTCTAGGACTCATTACATCTTTATTTTCTCATACCAGAGAAAAGATGTGATATGTACCTATCTGTGCCCTATTTATTTCACTTATGAGGATATCCTCAAGGTATGTCCATTTAAGTATAAATGATTCAAACTTGTCATTTTTATGGCAGAGTAATACTCCATCCTGTAGAAGAAACACAGCTTTTTTTAATGATTTTACTGGGTTCTTATTACCTGAATGAGAAGAGTCTTAACTTTTATAAACACTTGAGTTATTATTTTCCTCTTATACTATTGCTAATAACTAATGCTGGTGAATACTTGCTATTTTCTAAGCACCTTGCTTGGCATAGATTCTTTATTTAATGCCAATAGCAAAGCTATAAGGAAAGACATTTGTTACCACATTTTACATGTAAAGACACAGAGTTGGTGAAGTTAATGAGATTCTTCATATTAGTTACTAATAAAAGATAGCCTGGAATTTGAAGTCTATGTGATGTCCAAACTCATTCATTCTCTTATGCACTTTTACCTGTGCCAAATTAAAAATTTAGCATTCTAACTGCTTAATTATATGTATTATAAATATTTACCTTGCCTCATCATCTAAATTGTCATTAGAAAAAAGGGTATAGATGTTACCTTTTCTCTTTATCTCACATGTTACTCATATACATTTAATTTTCATAGACAGTGTAGTAGTCTGCTCTGTAAATACTCATCAATAAGTGCCGTTCTATGAGAGACACAAAATAACATGTGAAACAGTGTACATGAACAATTATGTGAGCTGTAATGGCGGATGTACAAAAGATGAGACACCTCTACACCTCCAAACATATTCAGTCCAGTTTATGTGCAGAAATAATAAACGCTCTGAACACAACAAAAATCATCCTAGATACTCTCTTTGGTATTTGGAAAAATTACATGAATGCTAACCTGCTCTCTGGTCCTGAGAAAAACATCCAAAGAGTGTCTTTCTTGGCATCTGGTTTTCATTCAACTTGTTTATCATAAGTGTTAGACCTCACAATATTATTTTTAATAACTTGATTGGGCCTTGTGACACATGCTATCCAATTACTTCTGTTGAACTACATAAAAGTTTCGTCAAGTTAAATTACGTATTTCCATCTAGAATATAGAAATTGAATTATTTACCAGCCATTAAGCTCTCAGAAGTTTAATGGAAATGCTTATGTCCGGGATTTCTTTGTGTGGTGTCTCACAAGCTCAGAACACACAGAGGGAGAGGAAGTATTTGCTGAGTGGAATTCCTATATGGAAAGATTCATGTCACAGTAGGATTTCCTCTGCACGCCTATTTCAAGACTGAAAATATTTACCCTGCCTAACTGACTAGAAAATTGAGGATGGATTTATTTTTTAATGTATACCTATTTTAGGAGGTGCCTGTGTCACTTGTGTTTGTCTTGGAAAGCAAAGCTAATGAAGTTTTGACAAATTATATATGGTGAAATCAAATCAAAGGGTTCATTAAAATAATGTGGTCAGCAAATTTCCATCTGCTCATTAATGTTATCTTTGCCTAAATTATCAAATTTTACTGTGAATAATGTATGTTGAAGGACTCAGGAAAGTCTGAAGGAGCATAAATGTTCTGGTATTCAAATTAATTGCTGATATGGACACTGTAAGAATTGCTTCTGTTTTGAAAGTGATATTATAAACATTTTACCAAAAATAAAATACATTTCTTTAAAAAGACAAAATAAAATGTACTTTAAAAAAACTAATCTCAGTATTAATGTGTGTGCCTAAGTTGTAAAATTATTACAGAATTATTCTTAATTTTAATAGATATGGTCCAATTACTTATCAAAGGGACAGGATATTGTAGTATAAACTGGCTGTGAAATGATTATACTTCATGACATGGTCTGGACAATATAAAACAATGGCTTAACCTTTTTCCATGAAGTTGTCTTTAAATAATAATTTTAAAACTTGTTTGATCTCTGACTCATATTTCAGGAAAAAAACCCCAAATCATTTTTATTTGGAGGGTATTTTAATCAACTAGGAGATGAAATCTTTCCAAGAGTAAAGATTGTTTCTCAGAACTCAGAATAGACTAAATAAATTTAAAAAATAGAATCACAAGAAAGATATAGTGGGCTACTGAGTATTAAAATGCATTTACTAGAACTAAATAGTATTAGTTATACTGTTTGTTTTGAACTTATTATTTCTTGTCTAACAGTTCTGTTTATTTTTGTTTTCAATAGTAAATCATATCTCCTTCTATATTCCAGTGATCAGAGTATTATTCACAATTAAAATATAGATCAGCAAAAGCAGTTACTAGGGAAAAAAGGTGCTTTTCTAGAAAGAAACAGCATAGTTATTGCTAAAGAAAGTCCTGAAAGATAGAGCTTTTCTTTGTTGCTACATTGCATGACCCATGGCATAGCTGAAGAAAATATTATGTGCTCATTCACTAAGTACTTTTTTTTTTTTTTTTGGATTCAATAGATTTTTTTTTCTAATCTTTATTGGTACATTAAATATACACATCATGATTGCACTCCATAATGGGGATTTGTACCAGTATAAGACACAACTTAATTCTCATTTTTTCCCATAGCCCTACCCACCCTACCACCCCCCCATTTACATAAAATTTGTTTCCTTACTTTTTTGTTACAATCTCAACATAGTCCCCTTTCACTTTATTTTACATTGAGCATTTTCTATTTCACAATATATAACATACAATGCTAGGACTCATTTACATCTTCATTTTCTCATTCTAAGTACTTTTGAAGCACTTCTTCTGGCCCAGCCTTGGTATTTGTATCTGGCAATTTCATTTTGCTTTGATCAACATAGTCACATACATATGTGTACACACATACACACATGCACACACACATATAACAGAAAGAGCTCTGGAAGTAGAGCTAAAATGAATTATTTGGGGACACACATATTTCTAGCTTCAGAAACTCTATCTTTCTTTTGAAGTGTCCAAAGTGAATGGCATATTGATTTTTTGCAGCACACCCTGCACTTTTCACTGATTGGTATCAGAGCTGTGAAGGCCTCCATTAAGTAAGCTCAAAATTCTCTCCTATGTGTAAACAAAACCTAGTGTTTTAATCAAATTTAATGTCCTCTGGCCCATATATGTCTTGTGAAAGTCAGAATGGGCTACAGTGACAGAAGTGACTGCAGACATTTCAGCACCCCTCGCCTTTGGATCTCTTGAAAGCAGGTTGTCAGAGGCATTGTCTACATGTTCTTTTAAGTCACCTCTGAGGAGGCAGCAGGGGTGTGGGGATGAAATTATCATTTCAGAGCCGGATCCCACCTCAGGTTACAGAGATATGATGAATGAAAATATGGCTACATCTGAAGGACAAAGAGCGAGGCAGCGGGGGAGTTCATCTCTTACGGTAAAAAGAGCAAAGATTTCAGGTGTTCACATCTCAAGGTCCCATTTCAGAAGGTCCCTGGCAAGGAGGCAGAATGCTCCTGGAATACTGATAGGTTCTCCTTGTACAAAAATGTGCTTCACCCTTCCTCAAATCAAGAACTCTTAAATGTGCTAAAGCAAAATTGGGTTTGTTTGCTTCTTGAATTCAGGCATGTGAAGGCACTGAGCACTGTTATTGCACATGATACCAATAAGAGAAAAACATTTTAGTCAAATTTCTCTAATTCATCTATTGAAATGCAACATAGTATATATACATATATATATATATATATATATATATATGTAGTATGCAATGAACCATTTCTGCAAGTTTTATTATCAAAAGTGCCTATTATAAGAGGTAGGAAAAGGGTCATATATTGTCAACAAGCTTATGCAGAGAAGATCAGTGAGGAGAATATTAATTATTCATGAGAAGAAAAAGAATTTTGGAGTTAGTCCAGGAATGATAGGGATATACAACAGAATCAAGGAAAGAGACACTTTACCTATTAACTTTTTATAAAGCTCAAAGCAAGGCATGCAAAATCACATGGCGTGAGTTTTTGTACATGTCAAACTTGAATGATAATATAGCTGTTTGAAGTATCTTAAGAAGCAGTCTGCTAATGCATAATTTTATTAAGATGTTTCCTGTCATTTATATAAAACTGTAAGGCACTCAAAGTCATGTTTTTCATTGATCACTCAGCTGATCCTATGTCCTGGGATTACATGCGAGGGGCGGTGAATCATGCTACATCTGGCTCATTATAAAATACTCATTTCATATTTAGATGTATTCTCAGCTAATGCACTTTTATTATAATTATCTCTATAAATGCCTGCTTGCCTTTCTGATTTTCATGAAAAGACAGGAATTATTTGGAAACACACATATTTCTAACTTCAGAAACTCTATCTTTCTTTTGACAATGCCCATTGTCCAATCCCCCACCTTTTCATATACAGGGTCCCTGACTTATTTTTTTTACCTTTATGATGATATGGATGCAATGATATTTAGTCAAAAGCACACTTCAAATTCTGAATCCTGGTCTTTTCAGAGTCTGGCAGCTGTTTTCCTGGAAGGCACGATGCTTAGCATGCCACAGTGAGCATATGTAGTGCTGTACAGTGTCCTGCGTTATGAAGCTATCATGTTTGGGAGGTTAGCTGCATCATATGCACTGCCAGCTTCTGACATTTTCAAATGATGATGAGTTTACTGGCATGATTTTATTGGTATGAGTGTAGGAATACCTGCACATATCTAATATAGTATATGCACATAATAAATATTTCTTTTGGTTTGTGAAGGGGTCTCATTATATTGGATACATATAATGGACTTTTAAAAAATTCCCTCTACCAAGCCTATCAAGTAGCTGGGACTATAGTTGTATATCAGCAAGCCCAGTTTTCAAGATAAGTACTTCTATATTTGAATTCTGTACTTTAAATCATATCTTTAAATGACCTTCCTACATAATGAGACTATTGTGAGTGCCTTTGCCTGACTAGATTTGCTAGTGCCAAACTTTAGCTCTAGATGGCAATGACGGATCCAGAGTGACCAAATGTGTTGATGAGAATTTCCACCCAAGAAAGCTACTGTTCGAAATACCTTGCTCCTTGATCAAGGAACTCTACAAAGACTGGCCTAAAGTCTCTGATTCTCACTTGGAGGTAAGATAAAGCACTTTATTCTAGTTTTTCTTAAGATGATTTCATTTTGAAGATGAAGATGCTTAAATTCATTCTTTCAAAACACAACCATTGACAGGATGTGTCAAGACCAGGAAGATGGACAGGTTGGTCCCAGGCACATTCTCTTTCCTTTATCTCCTCTCTTATCAAGGCAATTTCCATCAAGGACCTCAGGTCACGGGACCAAGAAGAAGGAGCGCCGGGACTATGCAGCATAGTGCAAATGATGCACAATGAATGGAAATAAAGTGCTGATTTCTTAATGAGATATATGTACTTATAGCTATTGGAATTAATATCAGAAAATTGCAGCTAAATGATATGGTTCACATGAGTCATAATGTTCCTAGAGTGAAGAACAAGTTAGGATATAATTAGAACATTTAGAAACTAATGGCTTAAAGATGTGCCTTCCTCAGTGGGGCAGTCTTGCTGGTGAACTAGACCAGGTTGGTTTGCACAGATCTCACTTGATCCTGTGTAAATGTGAGTGGCTGAACCATGACCAAGGCGAGGAATCTGCCACCACCTCCGGTCAGTGCTACAGTCTCCTGATTAACAGGCAAGGTAGCTCCATAATATTAAAAAATAAATATCACTCTAGAAGAACAATTGCATGACTATTTAAAAATATGTTAAACCAAATTGAGTTAAGGTATAAAGGAAGATGACTGACTTTTTTTTCCCCAGTAAGTTCATATAAAATAAAAACACATGGTTTCCCTCATGTAGGGGAAGATAATGACAGAATTGCAAATTGATCCAAACTTTCTGGGTAAAGATATGTAGTGCTTACCACAAGTTTGAAAGATAGCTGATTTCTGTCTAAGAATTTATTGTTAAGAAGTCAGTTAGAAATGCTCACTAGAAATTGGCTGTGTAGAAATTTGTTGGGGATTTGTCTATAATGTGGCAAAAATTAACCTTAATATCAAAAGTAAGGCTTAAGACTAAATGAAGTTTACAGAAATCTTTAGAACACAACACTCTGCACCTATTAAAAACCAAGGCTATGGCTTGGTAATGTAAATAAGGCCCTATGTTCGGTGTCTAACACCACAAAAACAAACAAACAAAACCTATGCTAATACTGTGTATCACTTTCCATAGTTATGTTAATAATGAAATATTGCATAGAAAGTTGTAAATTTACCTGTATGATAATTTACTATATGAAATATACATAAAATTTAAAGAGAACCCATCATTATTTTAATATTAGTTATTTCTGTTTGTTGGATCCAGAAATTCTTTTAATTCCTATGCTTTTCTATTATCTATTTTACTAGTATATATTACTTTGTAAAAATATGTTAAAAAGAAAATTATATCACAGTTTAGTCTGGTTAGAGAATACACAATGGTGTAATTTTCCTTTTTCCCTATTAAAATATTGGCTCTATAGAAGTATTAGATTTTCTTTTCATCCAGAAAAGGGAAAATTCAGAGCATAATGAGTCTTGCTTCCTGCAGCTCTAATGAGAAAAGAATAATATCCAATGTTTGAAATATAACCAGTTTGTACATTTTGAATCATCTGGAGAGCAGGCATTTTGGTGCCATATTAACCTATGTCTTGTGTCCAGTTCTTTCTTACTCATGTGACAAATAGGGAATAGCAGCAAAGCCTCTTCACGTTGCTCTCTACAAGTGTGATATGAAGATAATAATGGTTACGCACAGTACACTGTCATGCATTCAATGCCATTGTCTTAGAAAATGCCTGGCATAGAGTAGGCACTCATACAATGTTAGCTCCCTTGTCTTTCCCCCTTGAGATCTCATTGAAAAGCATCAACAGCATGGCAAATCATTTGAAGTGCTGCATGGGCTAGAGGATACAGAGCTTCGTCATGGACTGCAGCAGAATCTGCAATACTGTGGGAAGAACTCCCAGCTCTCAGCTAGCCAAAGATATGTCTTTTCTTCCTTATGTTTGATCTTAGCAATAGTATTGTCTGGGCGCCTCTAATTTCCTTCTTTGTATTTCTTCTTTTCTTCTTTTTTTTTTTTTTTTTTTTACAATACCTCTGGAAGTTGGAAGACACAAACTGACCTGTGACTGCTGTGAAACACAGAGAGACAGCAAAGTTACTGCTGCTAACTGTGGCCTGGGATCAAAAGAGTAAGAATATAGCACAGGTTATGCTAGTCTTCTAGATTTGAAAAGCTCCGACAAACAATCACTCAGTTTCAGTTTCATTTTCTCTTTCTCACCGTCCTTTCTTCTTCTCATTTCTTGGGATCATATTAATTTGTCCTGATTTATCTCCTTCCTTTTACTTGCTTCTCTGTATTCCCTTCTCTTTCCCTTTTCCTTCTCTTCCTCTATTTTTTTTTATTTCCACATGGATATAATATTTTTGCATAAAGGCATATTGTAAGATTATGTCACAGAATCCTTCAACTTCATTCCAATCTCTGACAGTCACATCGCTTGAAACAGTCTTTTTTCTCACAATTCTTTCCATATTTAAAACCCAAACCAAAGCTATTTCCTACAGGTCTCCTTCATTAAAGTAGTATGGAAGTTAGCAGGCCACAGAACATAGTCTCACTACCAAATCACTAGCCTAGGGGACAGGCACAGGTCCGAAGCATCTCCAAAGCATGGTCAGTCATGGTTACCTTCTGTGCGAATTCCAGCCCATGCTGTGAGGTTCACACTGAGCTAATGAGGCTGCAAACTAAAGTTAAAGGTATACTAATTATTTTTAAGTGTTTTAAGGGACTTTATCACTTAAAGAAAATCAATTAAGTTTATCATATCCTAAATGGGAAATACAGTGACACAGCAGAGAAAATATAGATTTTCAGTAGTGAATTTTGGTAGAAAACAGAAATTAGGTAGGGGAGAATCTAAAATTTCTGATCTACAAAGAAAATGGAAAAGAATAAATAGTGAAACTGGAGGAATTTGACCTAGAGGAGAGGCAGGTGAATAGATCTTGCACTACTAGCCTGCAATGGGAAATTTCTCTGAGTATGAATCTGATAAAGTCCATCCTGTGTGGCTTCCAAATGCCATTTTTTAGTCAGCTGGGGACGCCCTAACTGTAGCCCCAGCTACAAAGGAGGCAGAGTTCAAAAGATCAGTTCACACAAGTTTAGGACCAGCCTGGGCAACATCCAGGGTCCCTGTCTATCGTGACAATCAGAGGAAGTATGAAGAAAGTTTATTGTGTCTGTGTGAGTTGATTTGCCCTACCTGATGTTCAGATTGAGCAGTCCATGGGATTTCATAGACTGCTTTGTTCTGTATGTAGCTTGAGACTTCCTATTTGAATAATTCCTTGGTCTGTTTTTTTCTCAATGACATACAAGTTTAAAAGAAACCTCATTATTATTGCATGAATTTTCTATCACTTTGGCTCAGATCTGCCAAACCAAAAGACTGCTTAAAACAACAAGGTCTTTGGGTCAGTTGGTCAGGATTCTACACACCATCTTCAACTAATTAAATATAACAACACACCAGCTACACTCCTTCTGTGTAGCTGCTGAGACCATGAGTACATCTTCTCCCAGATGATATGAATTCCCAAAATACAAGCAGCTTGCATATAAATGATCATATATCTTGAAATGCTTCTGAAAATGGGCTATCAATTCAAAGTAAAAATAAATTTGCCGGGCTTCTTAATACATATACCTCTGATAGACTGTCACCATCTCCTGAAAGATGAATTGTTATTTGCAGGCCCCCCTGGAGCTGTTGTTCTTGGATAGAACCTGTGTTTAAATTTGCACCTGCCACTTCTGACAACTACTACCAAATCAATTGCTCTTCCCAGGTTAATATCTTATCAGAGAGAGGGAGAGAAAGAGACAGAGGATTCCCTCAGCATCTCATCAATCTTTAGAAGTATCTTTCAGCATCTCTCAGCTTTTATCAGCAAAGCAAAGTTTCTTCTGCCTGTATGGCACCCTGATAATATCCATTGTGAGGACCCATTGAGAAGGTGCTGTGTGATGGCCCACCACGTCCACACAGCATTTCATATCCCTGACTCTCTTGCATTGTGTGGTTGTGAAGAATGGAACAAAATAGAGGGAATCTGCCAGCAGCAATACTGTGCTTCTTTTCTGTGACCGTGATTTATAAGTCTTTCTTTATATTTACATACAATTACCAAAATATCAGGGGTCTCTGAACTGTTTTGTTTCTTCATCTGTAAGTTAATTTTAGTGTTGCTATGCTATATATCTAGGAGATTCTTATATGCTCAGTCATTCATTTATTTAGCAAATCACTCTGTTCAAAACCCAAAGAGGTGATCTTTATGATCAAAGAGCTTTAATAAAACAGGAGAAAATATTAGATAAAAGCACACACTAGTACAAACTACTGCAGGAATTCTGGGGAAAAAAAGGAGAAAATATGACATTTGATCCAAGAGACAGTGTGGGGAATGAAACTTAATGCAACTTTCAAGTACAGTACAGATTTTCATTATAGGAACTTTATATATGCATATGTATATATGTACATACATGTACATATGCATATGCATGCTTATGTACATATATGTGCGTGTGTGAGTATGTGACTCAGAACAAGAACTTTAGTGAACCACTGGACAAAGCAGCATTTTCAAGAGTACCCTTGACAAACAGCCTACATAGCTACAGAGTGTTCTGTCAGACAGGGCCCCATGCTACTAAATCTAGGAAGTGCCATATAAACTACCTCCTTCTTTATGAGTCACGGGACCCAGTAGTATATAGAAGACTGGAATTTTTGCAAGTTAAAGAAAACAAGATGATATGCCCACATAGCCAGAGAAGAGTTTTACTTTGTTTGAATCATTTATACTTAAAGGGACATACCTTGAGGATATCCTCATAAGTGAAATAAATAGGTCACACATAGGTAAATATCTCATCTTTTTTCTGGTATGAGAAAATAAACATGTAAATGAGTTCTAGAATTGTATGTTATATATTGTGAAATAGAACATACCAAAGTGAAATAGGGTGAAGGGGGAAAATAATGAGATTATAACAAAAAAGAAAGGAAACAAATTTTATGTATATAAGGGGGTGGTAGGGTGGGTAGGACTATGGGAAAAATGAGAATTAAGTTGTGTCTTATACTGGTACAAATTCCCATTGTGGCGTGCAATCATGATGTGTATATATAATGTACCAATAAAAATTTCAATTAAAAAAATTCTGTTTGTTTCTAGACTGGATATATATTTAGTACTTTTCAGAATTTTATTTGCTTTATTTATTTACTAGTTTAATGGATGGCTATTTCCAGATACACTACTGGGATAGTCATTCTGGGATAGTCATATAAATGTGTATATATATGTACATATATGTATGCATATATGTGCATGTACATATATGTGTGCACATATATGTGTACATGTATGTACATGTGTGTGTAGCACAGAACATATGCTGAGATCTCGGAAGTGCATGTTGAAGAGGGTAGAGAGAACAGGAACCATTGACATCTTCACTACAGGAGTCCACACCCTCTGACATCACCTGATTATTAGCACCACGCTCTAACCAACTGAGCTAATCGGCCAACTTGACACCACTTGATAATGAATGACTTTGGGAGTGTTAATAGCGCAGCATGATTCTTCGTAGTTAGTATTTGCTTTATGGTCCTTCTTTTAATTGCTTTCCACTACCACTTCATGAAGGATATAGGGGATAGTTGTTATATCCACCCTTTTCTCCACCTGCCCTCTGCAGGGTAAATGAGAGCAATTCCCCAGGATCTTGGTCCTTCCTCATTAGCGTTCCGGCCAGGAAAGCTCATGGATCTCAAGGATTCACCTAGAAGCCTCAGTCCCCTATATCCTAAAACCAAGTTCTACACATCAGCTGTCAGAAAAGAGCAACTAAAAGTGACATGCACACATCCCTGTGCCTGTGACTACCCATGAGACTCCAGCCTGCATTCATCCTGGGCCTAACTAATCACTCGTCAACACAGCTGTAATCTTCCCAGGTCAACAAAGCTGTATCAACACAGAGATTAAGAAGTCTCCAAGCCAGCCTGGCTCAAATCCAGGACCTATCACTTAAAGTCAAGCGACCTTGGGCAAAATATTTAATTATCTGTATTTCAGTTTCCTCCCATATGGAACAGAAGAGAAAGGTGGAAGGTAAATCCTGACCCAAAAAGAGTGTTGTAAGAAGTGAGATAATAACCTTTGAATAATGATGCTTTGTACTTGACAAAAATATAATATCATTTAACAGAACTGAAATAAAACATAAGAAGGTAGAATTGGAAAGAGCCTTTTCTTTTGCTAAAGCTAATTGTTTGGTTTTGGGCAATATCCTAACAGATTAATCCAAGCTCTGTTACTCATTGACAACAGTGTTTATTCTATTGCCTCCAGCTTTTCTGGAATTTGTGTCCTCTCTTCAATGTCTTTAATTCTTAAGTTGTGATCTCATAAAGACAAGGACTGTCATATTAATCTTTCCATTCTCTTACCAAAGTATCTGGCTATCTCTGGTTTGCAATACTTGTTTGTTGACTTAAGACACACAGACAGGTACAAAGGAAAAATAAATGAAGCATAATTTAATCCCTAGGGCAAGAAAGTAGACTTGGAAGAGAACATTTGTTTTACAGTCCAGCATCAGTGTAGCTAGTTGGCTAAGATTTAGGAAAAAATGTACAACATATTTAATACTGTGATGTATACTTGGCCTTGTCATCTAGAAAGGCCTTACCACAGGTAGCTTAATGAAGTGTTAGGTGAGAAGCTGTCCCATCCCCTGTTAAGCACTCTATTGTTTAAATGAGTTTAATTACCATGCAAATTACTAGGAGCTGATATGCCCAAAGCCTAAAACACATCAGATGGCAGGTCTAAGAGAAATTCAGTAAACCATGTCTCTCTTTGCAGTAATGATTATTATGTAATACAAAAAATATGACAAAATAACAAGAATGAAATGCTACAGTGCTTCATGAATTTTAGTGAAGTTAGTGAAATCACAGGAGTTTGTAAAACTTGTGTTGAACATATAAGACATTTAGTTTTTATCAAGATATTTTAAGAACTGCTTATTAACCTGTTTCTTCTCTTTTCTCTAAAGAAGACTGTGAATGATTAAATGTTTTAGTCCTCTTTTGTATACTCATGAATATAGTACTTAGAAAAACAGTTGACAACTCATGCTGATCTAGAGTTAGGATATGAAGATGGAATGGATCTGGAGACACAGTGTCTATAGACTAGGTCCACTAGTCAAGAATGTGATCTTACATGGGTTACTTAGCTTCTCAGTTCCCAGTAAAAACTAATGGTATCAGTCATGGCATTAAAATGTGGAGTAGAGGCTGGGGGTTAGCTCAGTGCTTCCAGCAGTGCCTGTTTGACAAGTTCAAGGTCCAGAATTCAATCCCCGGTAACACATACCACAATGCCAGGTATGGCTCATGTCTGTAATTCCAGCACTTGTGAGGCAGAGGCAGGAAGATTACTGCAAGTTTGAGGCTGGCCTGGGTGACATAGTGAGTTCATGGCCAGCCTGAAATACAAACTGAAACCCTGTCTCAAAAAACTAAAGTAAAAAAAAAAAAAATGTGGAGTTAGGTGATTGATGTTAAAAGTTTACGAATTTTATGCAAACGTAAGTAGAAGATAAGTATTTTGTTTGTTTGTTTGTTTTTGTTTTTTTGAGACAGGGTCTCACTTTGTCATTCAGGCTGGCCCTGAGCTCAGCCTCCAACTCACATAACAGCAATCCTCCTGCCTCTGCCTCCTGAGTGCTGAGATTACAGGTGTGAGCCACCACGCCCGTCACTGTGGTAGGTGGTGCTGGTTGCTGCTGGGCGTGAGTCTCCACATCCAGTATTGTATGTGGTTGCTGGGGAATGGAACCTGGGCCCTTGTGCTTGCAAGACAGGTGCCAGAACCACTTAGCTAACTCCCTGGCCCGAAGATAAGTTATTTTTTAACAAAAATGAATCAAAATATATATTGCAGTTCTCTCTTTGCATCCATACATAGTTTAGGTATGTCAGAGTGTAAATAATACTTCACAATCAACATAAGGTACTGTAACTTGTATCTCTCCTTATCTGGAGCTGCATTGTTCTGTGACTCACACAGATACCAGTACATCCTGTATGTGCTACTAATATATACAGGATGAGACTGCAATATAAGTACTACAGGGTCATTTGAACATCTTTCCAAATTCTGACCAAATTACAGTGTAATGGGATGTGGCCATCTGCTATCCAGTAAATAAAATGACCTAATGCATCCCACTTTTACAAGGTGTCTAATCTATTAAAAGCCAAGAATAAGCTCAGGGGTGAGCACATGAATTCTGATTAGATGCTATGACTTTGTGTGTGGGGGATTCTCATCAAAATTTGCCCAAAGTAGTCATGTCTTCTGGGTGACACCCTAAAGAGGCAAGTTCTCCCAGGAGCTCACAGGCATTCCTGGCTTCCATCTGGGTAAGAAATGATTGCATCACACCTCATTACTTGTACACCTAAATGGAATCCAAACTCCTTTTCCTACTGTGTATGTTCTACTTTAGTAAAATAGAGTAAGATTCACCAGCCTATGATGGGTTGTGATCCATCGTGTAAGGAGCATTGTGCTGTGTGTCTAGTGCCAGGCAGGCACATCACAGCTTCACAGTTAGTTAGTTGATTTGGAGAGGTGAGCAAATCTGACCCGGGTTTTCCTGAAATGCATCTGTTAAGGTATGAAAGTTGTCAGTTGTAGGTAGTAGAATGGCATTTTATAGCTTACCCAGTCCAGCAGAAACTGCAAACTTTACTAAACAGAAATGGATGGTTTTCTGAGATGTTGTCTGAATAGTTGTGGGGAAAGTCAAAAAGTGATGATATGGTACTTGATTCTCTCCTTCAAATCTACAGTAACTTAAAAATGGGTATACAGGAGTCAAGGAATTTGATGCTGTGGTTCAGTAACAGCCTGACAATGTTGGCAACTGTACTTGTTTCTTCTGTTAATTTGGGACTAATGAGGGAAATTTAAAGCAATTCAAATGTGTCTTTCATTTAAAGGAGAAAAGTAATATTGCTGAGGACTGCTTGATGCAGGCAAAATCAGTGTCTTAGATTTTGAACCCAAGGAAAAACTCAGAAAATGTGATTTTTGAAAATTCTGGTACCCCAAGAGAGAAGCTGTATGACTAATTTTAGAATTTGAGAGTTGGAGCAGTAATTAAAGTGGCTGTTGATCTGAAAGGGCTGTATCTTGGTGAACAGGTGGTAAAAGCTTGTCTCTATTATCGGCATGAGTTCAAAGTGTTAGATTTGGCAGAACAAGTTTGGTTTTAAGAATGAGTGATTTTGGTGATCCTTAAATGAGCTGCAGACTCAGAAGAAAATGAAGAACTTTAAGGGTTCTGTATTGTGTGGAAACAAAGGTAGGCAGAGCTGTTGAGCATGGGGGCTGCTGGAGGGACTTCTGAGAGGTAGAGAGTGATTGATGCCTTTTTAATTGTAAGATTTTTAATGGAGGATGGAAATTTGGAAAAAGACATGCAAACAAGGAATGCTCTGCTTTGCGGCCTGTTGTATGTCTCACCTGCCAGCAATGAAGCAGAGTGGGAAGAAAACTTTGCAAGACAGTAAAATGGAGAAAATGCCAATTCTGGTTAAAAGATGGAAATCTCACTGATCTCAGTCCACAACCATCAGTCACAGGTGACCACTGACCTCTTGAAATGCTTCTTCTGTAAGCAAGGAACTGAACCACTAGGGTTTTAATTTTCAATGATGTTAATTTACACTTAAACATTCACATGTGATGACCATACTGGTCTCTGCAGACATAAGGGATTAACGTGTTGATAACCTGCTAAGGGACATATGAAGTTTTTTTAATACATCTTAAAATTGTATTTGCTAATTTCATTCTAGCTGCTGAAAGATGCTCTGGTGTCCCCAAAAGGCACAGAATATAGGATTGCTACATCAAACACAGAAACACAGAACTGTTCTGAGATTTCAGAAAATACTTGCCAGTGCTTTGAGTTTTAGTTTTTCTATCTCTCTGAAGACAAATAGGTTTCTTTGTACCCTGCACACAGACTGCTGACCTCACTGCCTCATATTAGTGGTTTGCAAGAAGTCATGATCAGAATTTTAACTGATGTTTACAGATCAAACTTTAGACACCAGAAATAAAATCCTGCTAGTCTCTTGAAAATAGACCTGTTTCTCCATTTTCATGGGTTCAAGAAATTAACACAAGGAATATTTGTGTGATGGCTCTCATGTAGCATTTATAGGGCTCTTTATCATGTCCTCTCCCTATTGGCTAAAACTTAAAAGAAAAATTATGCACATAAACTTTTGATCTTAAATTTCTTGTCAAAAATAAACCATAGCTGCCCTTTAATAATAGTGTTTGCATTTGGTTCCCTCTGTATTCTGAGAAGCTTTTGATTATATGACATTTTTATTGATTTAAAAGGAGAACCCACTCCAGATACAATAAGTAATTTGTGTGGTGCCCAGAATAGAGGTGAATGGACAAGGGTAAACTATCTGCCTTGGAAATTAAATCCAGGACATTTCAAAGGACAGCTACACTAAAGGACAGCAAACCAAATTGAAATCAGAGTGGTTCTTCTCTTCCTATTCCCAGTGAGAACCAAAATACCCAGGAACAATTTAGGACCTCCACACTTCCTCTTTTTTGAGTGAAGGAATCAACAGACGCACATTTGACTTTGCAGCTCTAACTTCTGACTGGACTGGAGATTCTCTATAGTCATATCCTTTCCTACTAAAAGTTTCAGAGAAGTAGAAAGTTTTGTGTGGATTGCTGTCAGCCCTACATTTTTATCCCCTGTAGATGAGGTAAATATTTAACAGATCATATGGGGGCAGTTTCAAGGAATTCCAAAGGGTTTGAGGGCCACATATGTGGGCGGCATTGGAGAAAAAGTTGTGCAGAATTTCCTGATATTGACCTCTGAGAATGAAACTAGTTTGATGCAGCGATAATGTGTGTTCATTACATTTTATTATCAACCAGTTCATGGTATTTATGAATAAGTGAACAAGAGTTTTGAGCATTTTGTAAAATTTTCATCAAAGTAAACTAGGGAAAGCAGGGTAGCAGTTTGAATGAAATTTAGCAAGATGAAGTCCAGACAGTTACACTACATCCTGTCCAGAGAACTGGTAAATGAAGTGTAAAAGACTGGCTTGGGCTGTAGAAAACGGAAATCCAAAGATAGTATTTAGTCAAGTATTTAATACCTCCTAAGACAAAAAAAAAAAAAAAAAAAAATTCTGTTCTAGGACTTGGTCTAATACCCACAGACTATATATATTCTAAGTGCTGAGAAGTTAGGATTTGCCCCCAGATTACTTTGGTTTTAATTAGTACAGATTCTAAAACTTTGGACAAATTATTTTTATCTCTGTTACTTCATTTCATCCTCTGTAAATGTGTCCAGTAGGCTATATTATTAAGTCTGTTGTAAATATCATTGCGTTACTATTTGCTATGAAATTAGTACAGTGCCTAGCCTACAGTAAGCTCTTAACATACTGTCACCCTGTAGATAGGGGCAACATTCATGACAATATACATGACCTATGCAACTAATTATCTTCCTTTTAAAATTCAAGAGTATTGGGCAATTCTTTATTCCTATAGGACTATTGATTGCTGCAAGGAAGAATGCATTAGACAGGCAGATTTCCACTCTACTGTAGCACTTCAGATTTGTAATTTGGCCTTTGTGCTCGTAGTTCAGTCTTTTGAGAGTTTTATTATTATTAGTTACCCTTCGAAATCTGACAAGGATTAAGTGGACATTTGAATCACTGAGACTGGGAACTAGACCTAAAACCTGGATAAAGTCCTTAAGGATATGTGACATGGTGCGAGTTTTTGTTACATAGCTAGGAATCTGTCTGCTAGCAAGCTCGGTATTTATTCGAGTGTCAGTAACTGATAACCAAGCGTTTCCAAGATGCTTTGTTGTTTGGAATCCCTATAAGAACATAAGAATACTATCTTCCAGATATTTAGACTCACATAGGAGTCTTTCTTGAATGCAACACATGAACCAGTAAGATTTCCCTACCTTGTCTCCAAAACCCAGAGGGAGAGATGCACAGGAAACAGTGAACAAAGGATTCCATGACTCTCAGTTCAATGATACCAAATCCTTGCTTCACATCAACCCATTGAGGTGCCAAATTAGGCATCACCTATCATCGGAAGGCTTACAAGACTGAGTTACAAGTACTTCCACTTATTTCTGTGAGCTGAGGTGTAACAATATATATTCTCAAGATGTGAAATTTATGGTGTAGGATTTTTTTCAAAGGAAGAGAAGAAAATAGCAATGTGCTTTTATTGCAGACCAAGGGTCAAATAATCATAGTGTCACTTTATGGAAAAACAAATAGCTTTTGGTATCTTCCCATATGGGTTACAGTTATGAAAATTCCAATGTGATCTAAAATTTTTCAGATAAGTCCCATATCTAAACGTCTCTTAAGATTTTCTGGAGCTGAATTGTCACTGAAAAAGGTCTCAGGGAATTCTAGAAGCAGTATCATACTACATCCCCTAAGCATTAAAGGGTCCAATTCGCATTACCTGCATTTATTGTGAAATTTTCTGTTTTTTAACAGCTGAGGTCCAGTTACAAAAGAGTGTTGCTGGGACTCTGAGATATGAGTCTGCTGCAGAGGAATTCGACAGAGACTCTAGGAACCGTAGAGACAAGAGCAGCTGCCACTCTAGCAAGGAGATGCAACTCGCCCATGCTCTCCCCAGCGGCGCCACACCAGCGCTCTGAACGTGAAGCCGCGTCTACGCCTCCCCAGTGAAGGCTCGCTGCATTCCAGAACATCTGCCACAGCCTTAATGACAGAGCCGATGGGAGCCTAATGAGCACCCCCTGAACCTGCGCAGCCCGACCAGACAGCTGCTTCCCACTTCTGCACCTGCCTCCGCAGTCCTTCCCCTCACCTGAGCGCACGGCCCCAGCTTCCCCATAGGACTCAGCCTGATTCTCAGACAAGGGTTTGTGCTTTTGCTCAGATTCCATTGATCTCAATTTACACCATACCCAATGAGAGAGTAGAGTAAAAAGGAGAATGCGGTTGATATTGCCTCGACTTCACGATTCACTAGGCAGGAAAGTGGGAATGTTGGAGGCTGAGGAAATCCAACGGAAGAAGCAAAAGTCTCGGTGATAAGGGGCTGAGGGGAAAGACAAGAAAAGTTGCTTCTTCTCCTTCGTCAACAACTCTTAGCTGTGGAGTGGGAATTCACAGAGCTATGGAGACGCTTGTCACTGTATGTGTATGAATGGAATCAGTGTGGTGAAAAACATTTTTTGATTAACACAGGTGCCTAGTGGAAGATTTAGCAAAATACAACACAACTCAACAACCCAGTACTACTTACAAAAGCTACTGTAAAACTCTGGGAATTACATCACATCTGAATGATTTAAGTATGGTGTATGATAGAAAGAGCCTTAATAACTATGGGACCTCGGGCAGTTATTTAATCTCCCTACATCTCCATCTCTCAGTATGTGAAAGGAGGATAATTATATGAATTTGATCACAAGAAATAAATTATATCCTTTATATAAAGAGTATCACATAGTACCTTGCACAAACTGAGTGCTTGATAAACTTGATTATTATTGCTATTACCACATAAACTTCATTTCTCATGGCTTTACTATGGACATTAAAAGAACATTTGTTATTATTATGTATTTCTTCAGAATAAATCACCTTTTTAATGACTGAATGGAAGTGAAATTTTCCCTAGGTGAGAAAAAAAAAAAAAACTTAAATAAGATTTTCTTTGCTATGTAATCAGAAGCTACTAGTTCAGGTTTCACAGATATATGATTAAGAGAATGTGGGATTTCTGAAAACATTCACTCTAGTCAGTTCACAAACCAGAAATAAATGTTTTATGGTAAATGAGAGCCATGTGGTATGACAAAACTCTGACTATATCAGTAATTTGTGTTATCAGGAAGCAGCCCTCCATGTCTCTGGACATGCACTGTCTATCATGAAAGCCACAAGCTCCATGTAATTATGGATGTGAAATTCACTTGCTCCAATGGAAGTATACTACACATATAAAATATGCAGTGGATTTCTGGAGACCTACTATGTAAAAAATCTTTCAAATCTATACATGTTATATATATTATTTTGGATTTATTGCACTAAATAGGTTGTTGAAATTTACTTTGCCTATATCTTTCTTTAATTCACTTACTAAAAAAATCTAAATTCAGGTATGTGACTGCTAGTATAGCTGGGTAGAACTGGTGCTGGAAATTGATGATCTTTTTAGTTTTAGTTTTAGTTTTTAGTTTTTTGAGACAGGATCTCACTTTGTAGTTTGGGCTGGTTCTATACTCAGTCTCTAACTCAGCAATTCTTCTGTCTCTGCCTCCTGAGTGCTGGGAATACAGGCATGAGGCATCACGCCCAGCACTGTGGTATGTGGTTCTAATTGCTGGTGGGTGTGAGTCACCAGCATTGTTGTATGTGGTTACCTGGAATTGAACCCAGGACCTTGTGCTTGCAAGGCAGGCACTGGAACCACTGAGCTAAATCCCCAGTCCAAAGTCCAAATGAATGATCCCTAACGGACTTTCAGTGATTCTGGGGCAAATGGCCATGGAATTGATGTCTTAAACAAGGAACTGAGTACTTTCAATATTCATGGTAGTAGACCATACTCTGAAAAATACTGTCATAAAGTAATGTACCATAGGTTAAAACATCTTGGTGATAAGCAAAGCTGTGAATAGGTAGTGTCAGACAATAGCGCATTACAAAGCCAAGCAAAAAAGAGAAAATGCAGTACAACAGAAGATGCCCACTGACTTGCTTTGGGATCATTTTACCGATGAAGAATTCTGCTTTTCTGTATTCTATCATGTATATGAACATGGCAATAAAGGTCTGCATTATGAAGCCTTCACATTTATAAATTACAATATTTTAAACTAAGCTTTAGAAGTCCATGGTGAATGTAAAGAAGGGGAGGATTGTTTTCAAAAGCAACCAATAAAATCCCCCTGACTTAAAATCATCACTTTGTCCATGACCATACCTTGGCTGGTGATAAGATGAATAATTGTTACCAGTCAAATTTCAAGCAAGAAATATTCCATGCAGCCTTCATAATTCACTTCAGTCACGTAGGTCAGCACTTTCAGTGCAGGAAATAACCTCCAGGCGCTGGGCAAATAAGTCCCAATCACTAACTGTTAGTAGCTGCAAGAACATATTCCATCTCCCCCACTGTGTCCAGAATGTGAGACTCTTTCTTGATTTTCACATTAAGAAAATCATTTAACCATAAAAATAAACCTCCATAGGAAAAAAAAAAAAAAGAAACTCATTCAACAAGCCCTCTTTATCCTCCAGTGATGTCAGACTCTTTTTCAGATTCTGCTATCATCCTGCCAACTTGATTTCTCTGCCTCAAATGCTTTTCCTCAGTGTGCTCTGCTATGTTACTAGTGTGTCCTCCGCCATCTTTCCCTTGTCTGGACTGACAGGATTGTGCTGATTGGATGGAGCCTGTCCAATCCAACAAGGCGTCCCTTCTGCAGTCCCTTTTCAGAGACATCACTGTGCCACACAACAAACCATGGCAGGGGTGTGAAGGAGAGCTTTTCAGCCAGGTTCCATCGCTCTCTAACTTCCTGAGCCAGCATGGTAAGTGAGTCTTGCACTGAATGTGATGCACCTGTGCAGTGCCATGTGCTGTACACTGTCTGTATTTTTCATAAATCAATTCCTAGTCTGGAAAAAGGCCTCAAGAAAACATAGGACACCAGATATTTAGACTCAAATGGACAATTTAGGTTAGTCCTCCAAATCTGAGACGTTCTATATGAAAAGACTCTGACAAAAATCATGTAATTATTGAGTTAAATTGCATGGCAACAAGTCCAACCTGTTGTTTAAAATATCTTCTTAATGAATATAAAGAATGGTCATCAACTAACTTTGACAGTGTTTCTAGCACTTTCTAGGGTGTCACCCATTTTTTTCTCAGTACAGGTATTATTAGATCCTTCCTTTCCCTGAGAAGAATAAAACCAATACCTACAGAAATGGAATCACTTCTCAAAAATAACATATCAAAATTACAAATCACCACTGCTAAAAATCATGAATGCTAGTCTTGAATTCTTGTGATTCATTTCTGGCTTCCAAGGAGGATTATATAGTAAAACAAATAATATATATGTATTTTTGGACACCAAGGCCACAGTTTTAGATGAGTAAAAATTAGGCTGAGCCCTCACGATGACTTAGTAGTTCCCCTGTCTTTCTCCTGTGGTGGAAACACTAATTTGTAATTGTGAGACTTTGTAACCATCTCTGCACTGTGAATTGTAGACCAGAACGTGGGGAGTCCAGAGCCTTCATAAACCTCTAGGTCTAACTATACCTGAAAATATGATTTATTATTTTCTGTGATATGTGAGCTGACACACTCTTTTCATTTTTCTTCAGGCCAGATTAAGTTGTACTTTCTGTCAGTGGGTAACAAACACTTGAGTGAGTGAGCGCCAAAGCCAATGACTTCAAGCTCTAAGTTTGTGGCACTTAATTCAATACATGCCAGTCACATAACACACATTAGCTTTCATTCTTCTTACATGACTTTTAGGAGTATAAATGTGTACTAAGTTTCTCTGTTTTTGCATACAGCCTAGATAGGGAAGAAATATAACAAAGAAACAGAACATATTGACATATCAGCTGACAGGCTGAGGAGTGTACCCAGGAGAAATCAGGTAGCAAGAGTGTAGTCATCATTTGCCTTCACGTTTGGTTCAGAGTGGAAGTCAAAGGAGAGAGATGCTTTCAGCCTGGCTCAGGGGAGGATTACCCCACAGGATTCTGTAGATTGGACTTGACACATAGACATCTATGTGCCAGACTCACCCAGCACCACCTGGCTAACCAAAAGGCCAGAAGGCATCTCTGGAAGATCAACTCCAAGGAGCTGGGGAGGGGAAGGCAGTTCACTGAAGTTCCTGGCACCTGCCTGAGGGCACAGCTGGATGTATTAATAATCATTTCTCTCATCAGACCGCTGAACACGAGTGAGGAGTGAGGAGGGGGGAAACTAGTGTTTTGCTGCCTCCTGTTTGAATTAATCTCTTCTGACAACTGCTGATTTGGGTTTGTGATTTGATCCTCCATATGTCTAGCTCTATTGGTCAATTAAGTGCAGAGAGTGATTGGGGTAAGCGGTGATGTTCAGGCTGATTAAGGGAGAAAGCATCATGCGGCATTTAGAACATGCAAAGCAGCCTCGTGAGCTCAGCTTAGAGGGAGCCAAGAGGAGCAGGGCGGAGTCTGGTGTGCCAGAAAGGTCAGGGGAGAACTGCGTCTCAGAGCTCACAGCCTTCGTCAAATCATCCGGACCTTAGAGCTTGCTTCCCGTGAGCAGTGAATAAGTTGTGGAGAATTATGCAGGGAATATACAGCTCATGAAAAGTTAAATCCCCTTTCAGACAATTCTAGTCTTATTCCTCCCATTTGTGCAGTTAATAAACTACTTTTGATAAATGCCACCAACTTTAGATAAGAACTAAAGTGGTATTTAACTTGGAGTACCCTTTATTACTGGAAGAGGTCATTTGAAATAAGGGAAGAAATGAGACAGTAGAACGTTTAAATTTAAGGAAAACAATACAAACAGAAGAGAGCTCACACATAGCTGTGCAGTAATAAAAATATGTCTATAAACTGTAAATTACTAGTCCTGCTTAAGATAATGCCCTATTGGTAGCTTTGTAGCAAGATGCTTCCATTCTTCGTGGTCACTGTTCTCTTTGCAAGGAGGTGGAAACAAGCATTTGAACATTTTGTTCTCTCACAAATACAAAATCAAAGTTGAACTAACCAGCTTGAAGGAATATTCAACTGCAGTGATAACATCTCAAAGTCTTTTATGGACTTGATACTGAAGCACTTCATGTGACCACTGGAAAGAATAGCTAATAAAAAAGATTGTATGCTGTTTTAGAAATGAAATTTCCGTCTGAATGCTTAACAATCATCATAGCAGGTAAAAGGCTCATTACAGAGGAGCATTATGTCAAGAAACAACTATGATTTTTAAGGATGTAATCATTGACTTAAAATGCCATAGAATATTAGTGCTTCTGTCTTCCTTTCTAAAAAAGATCTGAAACTTCTGGAACTTGGCTAAACCCTAAAAGAAAGAGAGAAACTGACATTTCAACAAATGTTTATCGTACACTGAATTGGCAGAGCTAAAGTTTCAGCTTTTTAAAATGAATGGAAAAACACAGGCTGGACTACAAACAAGTTGGGAATGCTTTTAATCAAACAATTATCTAATACCCATCTAATATATATCACTTTAAAACAAATACTAAAAATTCAGGAAAGATTCAATTCTAAGCTCTAAATTACTCAACATTTTTACTGGTGAAATATGTACTATATATATATACACATATATGTATACATATATATATATGCATACACACACACACATATATAAATTAGCAACTCCCTTTTAATAAGCAGAAGAGCAAAGCAATAAAAGAGGCTACAGAATTAACTTGAGGTCATTTCAAACTAAATCAACAGAAGAAAATTCCTCAGGGACAAGTGTAAGCTTCATGTTGTCCACAGTTTTACCACAAGTGCCAGCTGATGAGCATGATTTTAATAAACTACTGCTAAGAATGTGTAGAATGCATAGACTATGTTGAAAACACCTGCATTCTTATGCTTAACACAAGTTCAGCATTTCAAGGGTGGGTAAGGACCTGCTCTACTGCATGACAGTCACTGTATAAATTGAAAACATGTATTTAATTTGGCCCACACTTAAAAATGTTGATAAATTTAAAGCTTAATGAAGAGGATTTAAACACTATCAATTGAAGGAATACAACATAAAAAGACATATTTGAAAAAAATAACAAATTATCAACCTACTTAAAAGATTTTAACTTAAACTATTTAGATTTTAAGTAAATGTCTAAAAATTAATGGACAGAAATTTCAAAGATAGAGACTCTGATTTTAATGAAAATATATTGTAACAACTGGAAAGACATTTCTGATAAACACTGAGCTCTTTGGCAGTGGTAGAAGTGTAAAGGAGACTAGGCAAAATCTCACCCCATAAAAGAGATTTATGTGTCAATTAAGAATCACATATGGACTAATTGACTTCTCATTTTAATTCTTCTCACTTCTCATTCTGAAACTTCTTGATTCCATTACAAAGGAAAACTTCTGCAACCAATTATGGCGTGTCTGGAGGAAACAAACTGTGTAGACACTCCCGAGTCTTCTAATGAAATTCAACAATGGTAAAATATAATATTAATAGATGGAAAGGCAAATACTATAATATATCGTAGCAAAAATAGTGTCTAAGAATAATGCAAAGTGGCCACTAGAGAATTAAGCTATGAAGAGAAGCATGTGTACCAATTATCATGAAGATATTATATATGACTAAGGTATGGCAGTAAGTTAAGGTAAGGTATTTAAAAGCACTGGTTGTAGATAAGCTAATCTTATTCAAGTCCTGGCTCTGCCTTTATAGCTGGAAAATCTTGAACATTATCACTTTTTGTTATCATTTCTTCAAGTGTAAAATAAGAACATATATATATATATATACACACACATATATATGTATATATATGTATATATACACACACATATATGTATATATATGTATATATACACATATATATGTATACATATATATACGTGTGTATATATACACGTATATATGTATACATACATACATATATATATATGATTATTAGTTGAGTTGACATAATGATTTTAGGTTAGTTCTTCAAACAACTTTTTCAATATTAGCTTCATAACTGATTTTAAAAAGTCTATGCAAAAAAGAGTAGATATTCAAGTGGAACTGGTTTTGCTTTCAGAATCTTTGTGGATGAAAATAAATTGTTAATAGAAAAGAGGTCAGTATTTTATTTTATTATTCTACTTATTTATTTGATATTAGGCTTCTGGGATAGTTATCTGCTAAAAACTGACTCCTATCCTGTTGATGGTATACCATTACTTTTTTTTTTTTTTTTTTTTTTTTTTTTTTTTTTTTTTTTTAGGTTTTTTGAGACAGGGTTTCGCTTTGTGGTTCAGGCTGGCCTTGAGCTCAGCCTCAAACTCACATCTCAGCAATCCTCCTGCCTCTGCCTCCCGAGTGCTGGGATTACAGGCGTGAGCCACCACGCCCAGCACTGTGGTATGTGGTACTGGTTGCTGCTGGGCGTGAGTCTCCATGCCCAGTATGGTATGTGGTTACCGGGGAATCGGACCCGGGCCCTTGCGCTTGCAAGACAGGCACCGGAACCACTGAGCTAACTCCCCGGCCCGGTATACCATTACTTTTGAAAGAAGATAGAGCACAGAATATTTAAATCTGCTGCCTTGCAGCTGCTGCAAAAGGTGAAATCTAACAACCCAGAGTGAAGACTTGTCCATGCTCCTATTTTCATTCTTGTACCTAGTGGTAGTACTGTCAATGAATGGCCGAAACTTTGTAAGAATAAGGCAGCCCAAGTAATTATTAAATTGTACAACTGACTCAGGCATCAGTCAGAGTTGATTATACAGGCAAATTAGAGATTATTTAAAACTAGATGTGTATTTTTTAAAATAGCAACATTTTAATATGTACGGTGATCTGGACATAAAAATAAGCTGTAAAATTCAAAATATTTACACAGACATCAACGGTGGTTATTGTGAAGATCTTGGCATCCATTTATAGATTTCCCAGTGACAGTGGCAGAGTGTGTGGTTGCACATTGTCCACACTATGGAAACTGAAAAAATCTGTGACTCAGAGCCAGGATGTCCACTTGGATTTTCCACAGTAAGTTGCAATCAGTGAAAACTAAGGCCTCTCAGAAAAATATATATGTGAATAAATTATATGGAAAAAATCTTACAACTTTCCTTTGACAACAGATACAAACTTCTTTTTCTTTCACAAAAGCCTATGTCCTGATTTCAAAATAAATCATGGGCTGATTTTTTTTCCCATGTCTTTTTCTCACTAACTTCCAAGGAAATGCTAATTATACAAATAGTTCAGCAATTTTGTTCCTACAAAATAAGAACTAGAGTGCCCAGTGTGGGTATGTGAAAATGTAGCCTTGGATTCCAAGTCTGGATCCAAGGTTACCTTGCTGAGTGATCTGAGAAACTGCATTAATTCTACATGCCTCAGTGTTTTCATCTGTAACTCAACATAATGTAAACATATTCCATATGTTTTTTGAAGATTAAAGGTTTATTCAAAATGTTTAATGCACATGCAGGTATTCTAAATTGAGGCTTTGTATCTTGGTCTTTTGGCTAAGATCAAGTCCGAAGTTTGCATTTGTATCAGAATGGAGCACACTGCATAGTTCCTAGTTTTAATCCTGGACAACACTACCATATTTTAATTAAAATCTTGCAGAGTTTAGTGGGTGAAGATCTAAGAAATTGCAAAATAAAGTGTGAGTTTGGATTTGCCATAACACTATCAAAGGTATTATTCATTATGTTCTTCATTGTCCTTCCTTCAAGATTCCATAAAATACATTTATTTTTGCGTGCATATTCAAATCATCTGTTTTGAACAATGGGTGTAGTTTCTACTATGTATTAAGTGGCAAAAACTAAAAAGACTTCTATTTTGGCTATGAGGAAAATCACGTTCAAATTTTCTATATCTTTTTCCAACATAAACATAGTTTTGCAAAAACAGTATGTTGATAAATTGCCTTGTACAGTGGGCTCCAGAGAATTTATTATTTTTAGAAATTACAATGTAGTGTAGATATATTCTATGACATGAACTATTAAAATACAAGTTATATATTTCATATTAAGTACAAATGTACATTAAAATCATATTAGAACAGGTATTAAAAACAAGAAAACAAAAATAATGCTCATTGTCAGTTTAGGTGTGGAGAGGAAGGAATCATATTTTAAATACTACTTTAGTGACCATGAAAATATCCATTAAGACTGTGGTAGATCTTTATGAGTAGGCTGAGAAGGCTAAATTAATTAATAAGTAAATTATTTCTAGAAATTTCTTATTTCTGAGACAGTAAAAAAGATGAAATATAAATAATACATATATGTACACAAAATATGAAGAGATAGAGTCACTGCAGCACTATAACTATTATTTTAAACAAATTATTTTACTTTAAAAAAGAATATTGTCTGGAAAAAAGAAAGCCATATAAAGAGGTGCTCCTCAAAATTATGTAGAAAAATTATCCCTATATAGATATTTTTAAAAATTGAAAGAATAGTGCAAAATGTTCATATCATTTAAATTTTGGTAACTAGATTATCAACTTTTTGTTTTTCTTTTTATTTTTATGTGCTGTCTTATTTTATATAATGAATATCATGTTAATTACCAAAAAAGACAGACATAAACTATTTTTTGAGAAAACTTAATATGAGGGAGGGAAAATAAATGAATAATTTTAATATTAATCTAATAAAGCTATTTTTATATAAAACATTACTACACAAAGAAATATATCATTTCATCTGAGGTCAGTACATTTACTATAACGCTGAGTTATGACATAATGAATATTGGCCAAAATGGCCCCAATTCCACAAGGCACTAAAATTTATGGGAGAAATAATGGAAAGCAAACTTAACAATCACGGCAGTTAACTGCATTGATTTTAGAACTTCCAAACCCTGGCGTACGTCATATTATGTTGAATTGAATCTGAAAGTCCCAGTAAGTAGATTACACAGTAAGGCTTTTCTTGTGAAATCAAGCTCACTCAGCCCTTCAGTATAGAATCTAGACTTAAATTCAAGTTTTAAATTCTCTTCCAATATTCGGAGTCAGTGATTCATTATTTTTGCCAAATTTTCTTCCCTCTTTGCATCCTTCCCCCAGTCACCATCATTTCCACCCTATTACCAATTTCTTTGCACAGTAGTTAGGCCATCAGAAAAGACACAATCCAAATACTGTTATTTCTTAAATCAATAAAGTGAGAAATTTCATATCTTGACAGAAACTGGATTCTAAATGTCTTTTATGAAGAGCCAGCATTTATTTATCTTTTCAAGAAAATGAAAAATCAAAGTCTTCCTGATTGATGTGGAAGGAAAGTCACAGCAGTTAGAGTCAAAACAGACTTGCTGTGTCAACCTTAATAATAAGTAAGTAAATAAACTGGGAGAGTACAAAAGGAGAACAATGACACATGCTTGCCTATTAGTAACTATCACAAAGGAATATCAGACTCAAACGCTTGGGTAGAGGTCACCACAACCTTATAGAGACAGTGCTTCCACTAGGCCACCTGCCTGTCACTGTCTGTTCAACCTCATAATGAAGCCGCTCTTGCCAGTAATCATTGGGCCCCAAGATTTTCCTTCATATTACATGATGGAGTGCTCCTTATTTTTAACCTTGAAGAACTCGCCTTTGCCTCGGTCACTGAAGAGGCTCATAACATTCTCCTTTTAATTGTCTTCTCTATCCCCAAATAAATATTATTCTTGAGAAACTCTTATTTTTTTAAAAAAAAAATTAAATTGACAACAAGAAAAAAAGAGTCTTTAATAACTACAGTAGTGCCATTTAAATGCAATAGGACTTATCAGACTAGAGGCCCATGTGCCCGTTGGATCTACTCTGCCAATCATACTGCCCAAAGCCAATCAGAATCTAGTTGTGCTGGCTGAGTTCAGGGTGTGTTCTGTGTCCCTTGTCCTTTGATGCTAGCACGGTTGTAGCAGGCCTTCAAAATTGGCTCTGTCACTTTAAATATAATAGACAATAAATCATCCCTCTGAGACAGCCCCTAAGGAAAACAGGAGAAAAAATAGAAATAGCATTTAAAAGCCCTTTTCTATTACATGCCTCTAGGGAGCTTTTAAAATTGGGCTCTTTTAAAGTGAATTTTATGCTTTCGGGGGCTTTTAAAAATGCTTCTAGAATTAACCTTGCAATTCTACGACCAAATCTTCCATTAGATTCTTTAACTTGGGGCCTTTTGTTATGTTGGTATTATTATATTTGCATATTTTCTATGTTACTTTCTTTGGCATTCCATTCTCGATCACCTTGTTTTCTCTTGCTGTACGTACCTCACTTCTCTCTCCTTCTTCTCTGTCTTTCTGCCAATATTTCTCATTTGGTCTTTTTTTCTTTCTTATTTTTATTTTTTCCTTCATTTAATCTAGTTTTAGTCACTTCTCTGAGATACTGGACGCAGACAATCCTAACTAGGATGCACGGAATTAACTTCAACCATTCACCATTTTTTCTTTGGCTTCCTAGGTGATAAAAATATCAGAATGACAAAGAAATTTGATTCACTGAAGTTTAGAAGTAAAATTTTAATCAAATATAGGGCTATATTTTTAAAATATGAGTTTATAGGGCTGGGGATTTATTCAGCCTTGCAAGTGCAAGGGCCCAGGTTCTATCCCCAGTAATCACATACCTCAATGCTGGGCATAGAGATTCATGTCTACCAGCAATCAGAACCACACACCGCAAGGCTGGGTATGGTGGCTCACACCTATAATCCCAGCATTGGGAGGCAGAGGCAAAAGGATTGTTGTGAGTTCAAGGCTGAGCTCAGGGCCAGCCTGAACTACAAAAGTGAGACCCTCTCTCTCTCTCTCTCTCTCTCTTTATATATATATATATATATATATATATATATATATATATATATATATATATATATGTGTGTGTGTGTGTGTGTGTGTGTGTGTGTGTGTGTATGTATATTTTTATATTATATTTTATTTTGACGTATTATATTATATTTTGACGTATTTATGTATGACTTTATATTAAGAACAGGAGATCTCAGATGATACCCCTGCCCTTGTGGACTTGGTACTCAGCTATGATCATATAGCATTATGTGGCCTAAATAAAACAGTTATGTTTCAATGGCTCTTATTATTCTTACAAATTAAAAATCTATACTGAGCAAAACATTGTTCATCTTACTATTGAGAAATATGTTCACTGGAGGTAAATAAGGAAGAAGAGCTATCGCTTTCTGGGTGTTTATTGCATATTTTATATTGCTCCAGGTGGAAGGAAGAAAGAACCAACCCAAGACTGATCCGGTGTCTTGATCAAGTGGGAGAGAGAAAGAGGAAGCAAAAGGCAGCATGTAAAGATCTCTTTGGCACATCTTTAGATTCATAGACTTCCCAGTGTCCTTCACAGCCGTTCATCTCACCTGGCCGCCCAGACCATCCTAGCCTCCTCTGGGTGAGTGCTTCTTACCAGCAAGGCAGTAGTCAAATTATCTTGAGATAAAGTACTGCATGAGATGAACAGCTGCTTAGTTAGCGTTTCTTTCTCACAGTGCTTTCTATGGAACTTAAGTTTCACAAGAAGCTCTGAAAAAAATCCCTTGGATACAGGGGCGTTGTCAGTATCGAATGCCCTGACCCCTCTGCAGAGCATGTAAGCTTGGAAGAGACACAGACAAGAGCTCTAATAATGGTGACTGGTTGGGTTTCTCACCATTTTCCAACTGTTCTACACAATTGTGGAGAATCTATGCATGTGTGACATAGCAGGCTCTTTAAATCACTGCAGGCTCCAAAAGGTTGGTTGGCACTGCCCTGGTGCCCTGTCATTTGAAGTACAACATCTAAAAATTCTTTGGAGACTTTGGAAAAGCCTAGGACAGGTTATTGCTTGAAAGAAGATCTCAAAGAACTGTTTTTAAGGTAGCAATGCTCGTTAAATCAAATCATTAGATACAGGGAAAGAGTAAAGAGAGAATATTGCAGGTTTACACTAGTGATTTCCACTACAAAAAGAATGAGAAATACTCCAGCAGATCATAGTCATTAAAAATGACCCCTTGGTGGATGGCAAATTACATACTAGACAACCAATACCGGCAAAAACTCAAAGAGGTGAAGGTCATGTTTTATTTCACTTGTAGCGCTTTTCAAATTCAGTCCTAACCAAACCTGATTAAAGTAAATCCCTTTTTTACAGCCTGTGGAGTCTATAAGATTATGGTGTTAATGGAAGTGCGATTCGATCCGTCAGTAATGGTGCATGTCGGGACCCTGGCGCCTCTGACAAGTCCATTTTTTAAGACGTATTTATTGTTTTTTTTTTTTTTTCCTCCCTTCTGTTCTCTGCATTGCGGGGTTTAATTGAACAGTTTAAAGTGATTCTTCTTCAAGGCCCATTAATTGATTTTATTTGTGTATTCTCTAGGGGTCAAGGAAAAGGGAAAAAAAACAATAAAATTACTTCTCTGGTTTCCTCTGTCATACTCTTTCTGAGATTTCACAGTTCTGTTTTTTTGTTTATTTTCTACTTCATCCTGTCTTAATCATTTTCCATGCTTTCACCAGATGTAATATTATTTATTTTGTTTGATAATACAGATTTATTCAATTCTGATAGCAGTTCTCTATTAATAATAAAATGTACCTGTTCTAGTCAGCAACAAAGCAGAGAGTAGCTCCTCATGATAAATATAATAGGAACAATGTTTAGTGAAACAGTTACGAGAACATAAACTCCAACAAAGTACTATAGAATTGTGTTTTTTGGTATCATAGTTGCACAAGCTCTTTTCAGAATGGTTGTCTTGATATGTGTACTCACAGATGGCCTTAGGTCTGCATTATAAATGATCTAGTGATTTAACAGTTGGCCCAGCAGGTATAAATGACATTGAAATTGGTAAGCTGTGCAAACATATATACATCTGCACACCAAACCCCAGATCTCTTCTGCCATATGTAATGTCTGTCTTATTATGGCACACGTTAGCTGTATCATATTTTAGCTAAATCAGGTACCAGCTGATTCTCACAATGAGCCTCTGCTTCAGGTGAAACTGTGATTGTCAGTGCCCACAACTCTGAAATACAAAATCATAGATGAGGTTTGACGTAGGTCTGACTTCTTCTATTGACTCTACTTTCCCGTGATTTGGGTGTACTGTTGTCTCAGAGGTTTAGTTTGTAATGGCTTTTATCCCATTAAAATTGAACAAATCAAGAAGCGACGTGAAGGTGGGTGTTGTGGTTTGCATCTGGAATGTGCCCAGAAAGCCTCATCTACTCACAGATGGGGCTTTTGGAAGGTGATTGGCTCATAGGAGCTGCAGAGCTAAATGTGTTGTTGGAAGACGTGGAAGTTTAACCTGGAAGAGTAAATTCCCTTCCCAGATCCTCATTCTCTCTCTGCTTCCTGATCTCCGTGAGGTGAGAAGCTTTGCTCCTGCACCAACCAACCAGACCATGATGCCACATTTGCCTTGGAGATGGCCAACTGTGGATGAAAACCTCTAAAATCCACATGAGCCCAAATCAATCTCTTCTTTTAAGTGATGGGTATTGGGCATTATGTCTCAATCTGGGAAAGTAAGAGTGAATAGTTTTCATCACCGCCTCCCCAGAGCAGGTTCCAAACACCACTGGGATAATTGAAGAAGATTTTTTCTTCCATCTTCTTGCTTCCAGCTTCATTCCAGAAGGATCCTTCCCAGGGTTCTGTGCTAACAAGGCTGGTGTGAGAGACAAGAAAGGCACCGAGCAAGTGATGGTCAGCTTGGTCCTAACACTTGGTGGACACACCCCCTCCAGGCAACTTGATTTCTTCTTATTGTCCCCCCTGCCTCTTTCATTTTCTGTTCCATACCCCAATTCTCAGACCCTGGAGCTTAGGAGTTTTCACTGACACATGATCCAGTTTATCTTGTACACACACTAGTAAAAATAATTCATCAGCTTCTAGGTTCCAATTATCTTTCAGTGAATGTTTTGAAAAGCATCAATTTAAGTAAAAATGAGATTGAGATAGAAAAGGCAAGGGGGGGGATGCATTTTTTGTTCGCTTGCTTTAATGTCATCCGTAGACCAGAAAAGAAATTGACGAGCTCCAAATTGACTTGGAGCACCTGAGGAGAACATCTTCAGCAACGGCTCTGAGAACTGGTCAGTATAATGGGAATCTTTCAAGAGCACCCTCTTTGTTGACGGTTGCACTCCATTCTGTCTAGAGTGACACAATTTAGAGAAAACACTGAGCTATCTCACACATTGGGAGGTACAGGTATATGAAATTGTGCCATAGTGTTTCCAAAGAAATACTCCTTATAAGAACTGTGTTTTCAGGCCAACAAAAGCCTCATCTAAACTCCATACTAACTTTCAAAAATAGCACTGGATTTTATTGAAATTCCCCTCTCTTTCCCCTCTGCCAAGGCTGCCCACCTTCCTAATAACCCTTTATCTACTTTCACCTTTAATAATTTCTGCTAGTTTTGTGAAACTTGGTTCAGTCCTCACTTTCAGAATTATGTATGTTTCCTGATAGATTTTAGTGGTAAAATCTTTTAAGAGTCAGTAAAGGGTGAGTGATTCTAAGACAAAGTCTGAGTGGTTCTAGAGACAAAATCTGAAGCCAGATACAGCTAAGAAGGATATTTGGAAGGGGAAATTACAGAATCCTTAAGGTAGTGATATGTGAAGCCAATAATAATGATGATGATAATAATAATAATAATAACATATTTACCTTTTGGGCCTTGTTGCAAGAAAAGAAAACATGCTTACAAATGTCAATACCAAGAAACAGCAGACAGTGTACATAAAAACTCAAATTCCTTCTTTCTGAGATCCATGCCCTCCTCTGGGAGCCCAGAACCTATAAATACCTATGTGAAAATGTGTGCCACACTCTCCCACGAACTTGAATGTACCTGTACCTCCCTCAAAACTGAACTGTCACATTCCTAGCTCTATCCCTAGTTCTTCCCTTAATTTCTGGTACAGTTGAGCCATTTAAATATTTTCTGGTGCAACTGAACAACGAACAAGAAATGACTGTGCTAGAAATACCATCACACTATCTCCAAGATCACTTCTTGGAGATAGAAGGGCCAAAAGACATGGAAACTTTTTACATTTATAATTAAGGTTCTATAACTCTTTTGATGCATGGTCAAATACCCATGTTTATGTGAAAAAAGATATAAATTCTGAAGGAGGAAAAAGCTTTAGAATCCAACCTACACTATCTATGTTTGAACACCAGTCTGTACTGCAGAGGGCTTCTAATGCATATTCACCTCTATGGCATGTCTTAAGTATCCTAAGCATAGATAAGTAACATGTAAGTTCTTCATTCCTGGAATTGCCTGTTCCACTTTTTCTCTGTTTAAGACATTCATGCTGTGAGTACATGTGTGTAGACTGGAGTATTGGGAGATAAAGCTATTTCATAAAAAGGCCATCAACAGAATATTCCCATTCTACTGGGAAGGATGTGAAAACTGAACTAATAACACATCTTTCCCTTACCATTTGAGCAGACTAGCATTTTCCCCACTTGTCAAAGTGCTTACTTGTCAGGGGGTATGGATAGCATTATTTTTTCCAACACACAGAAACTAGAAAACTCAGCCTTCCATTTTGGACAATGGTTCCATCACTTTGAATCAGAAAAGAGCGTGGTAAAGGGCAGTGATCCTTTTCTTTTTACAGAGCATCTGTCTTTTTTTCTTCCAATGTTCTCCTGAGATATAAAGACAAAAGTAGTACATAACCTCCCCGGAAGCATTCTAACCCTAGAAAAAGTATATACACGAATGGAAAAGAAATAACCCAGCTCGCTTTCACTTAAGAGAGATGCTAGGTAGTGCATGGTCTGACTTCATGATCAGTCTTCGGTGAAGCCTGCTCGCTGGTTTTAAGTGGACATAATCAACTCCACTTTGGATTGTGCTGGAAAGAACTGGAGTATCAAATACAGTCCTCCCTCCTGCATCTACAAGAAATTCTCTAAGATTTTCTTCCTGTCTTGTTTCCTCTCTGTGGTCCCCAAAGGATCACATTTGCAAGCAGGTTGAACATCTATACCACCACCTTGTAATTACGGAATCCTTCTCAGATGCTCATTAACAACCGTATTAATGTTTCCTAAATTTATTTTAAATCCATTTGAAAGGCTGCTTTTGCTTTTCAATCTGGCCCACTTAAGTTTAGCTATTAACCAAATTTCAACACAACCTTCACTTATTGGGTGCTGCAGAGCAAGAGATACATTTCCCCAATATTTTCTGACGTTTAAAAGCGTATTATAGCTTCTGAAGCTAATATATTATTATGAAATCATCTATGCACCAACTCAGCAGAACTAAGCGTCTTCAATAACAGCCTGGGTGCTGTGTTGTCTGTATCTTACCCCCGCTCTGCTGCTCTAAGCAAAAAATCAGGCAACATTGCTGGGAGGTAAATCAATATCAGCTGTATTAATGAAAGCAAAATGAACATGGAGGCCTGGAATTTTCTCTCTCCATCACTCCAGGTCCTAACCTCTTCTCTTATTTTAGCTTTAAGTTTCCAGTGACTGTCAGAGACGTTGTACTCTGGCCAGTGTCAAACCAAGACCTGAGGGGCCCGATCGGAAGAAATTGCCCAACAGATCTGTACAACTTGTCAAGGCCTGGTAATGGTGGAAGTCAGATGAGTATATTTGCATTGCATTAATTGGCAGAGCCTGTCATAACATTGCTGGAGCCAGCAGCTACTCTCTGCAGAGAGCTAATTCCACCTGATCTATTTAATATTATAATGAATTTAATCCTCTCCACGTTCACCAGAAGCCAATAAGCAGTTTATGGCTAAACCCTAGTTGGCAGGCAGATGACAAGAGCACCCCCTGGTGGTAAGAATTAACTGAGAGCTGGGTGGTTCTCAACAGCCTCCTGTCGCCCAATCCTTCACTTACCGTTGCCTTTCTCTTCCAGGGAACAGGCTTTCATATCATTTGAATGCTCCTTTCTCTCTCTAAGAAGAGTTCTTGGAAATGGGAGGTGATCTTAGATATCAGGACGATCTAATATATTCTCACTCTACCCATGCAAATTCTTGTATGGAAAAATTGACCCCAAATGCCTTGAAATGTACCCAACTCATAGATGAAATCTTTAGAGCAATGATTAAATTAAAAAGAAGTTGATGTGGAGACTCAATCTACTCTGACTGGTGTCCTTGTAAGAAGAGGAAATGTGGATACACGGTAGAGATAATGGCGATACGCTCATAAGTGGAAATACTGGGTGCAGACTGGAGGAGAATGAGGCTGTCTACTGTCTACGAGCCAGGAAACTGTGGAAGCTAGATCTACCGGTGCTTTGACTGGAACTGCTAGTTCCCTAACCTCTGAGGAAACAAATGTCTTCTGCTTCATCCAACCAAATACCTTCTGCAGGTCTAATGCAGGCTATCGTGTTGACTTCCCCCAGCTTGTGATATCTTCTCATAGCAGCTCTGGCAAATTAAAACAGTCTTACCTATCACTCATACCACAGTCCTGTCAGTCAGAGCAAGTCTATAGACACCACACCTTGAGTTCTCCCAGGAAGAGCACTCTCCAACACCGGGCACCTGATGGTACTGGAGCAGATCATTTGATCAGGGAGTTTTGTGTCATGAGGCAGGACATTTCTCCTGGTAACTGTCATGCCACTGTTCCAGTCATGCACTCTTCCTTCAATTGCCTCCCAGGGCAGCCCTGTAATTAGGGAATGCCAGCCATTGTCCTGTCTTGCTCCTTTGTCTCATCTTCGTTCTCCTGTTGAACTTGCCTTGATCCTTCCAAATAGTGTCTGCATGTCACCGTTCCACGTCTTGTTGCATGTAATTCTGCCCCCTTTGAATTCTTTTCACAGCTTCACTCTCTCCATTAAAATGATACAACTAAACTCGCAAAGTTAGATGTTCCTCAACAGCTTGAAATGCTGGGGGATTAGTAGCTCTCTACCTTTCAAACTGTATCTTTGAATCCTCTCTATTAAGAAAGTTCTTAAAACAGCTTTTAAAGTTCTGGCATAATGGATCACATTTCAAATATGACACAAGGGAACTGAAAGCTACTTACTTTCTATCAGCTCAGAATTGTTTAGCAGCCATTTCTAGCATTATACTTTGTTGATATATAATTTGATACAGTTTCTTTGGAAAGAAAACATGCAACATAGATTAGTGCATTATTTTGGTAATCTCAGCATATTCCATAATATTATTTTTCCTAAGTAGAAGAGAAGTGATAGGAAAGGGAGGATAGAAATGATCAGTTGCTTCTACCAGGTGAATGATTTTCTACCATACGACAGGCTCAAGTAGCTTTTGACATATATGCTGGCATAGTTACCAAAAAATAGAAATATACCAAGCATTTTACTCCACACTCTTACATCTTAAAATTTAAAAAGGAAACAAAACCTAAGAATGATAATGGTGTCCCTAGGCGTGAACATGTTTCCATGGTACATTAAAGATGGAAATTACTGTAAATATCCATTAAACTTAAATATGTCACTCAACTGAGTCTGCAATTTTCAGCTTAGGAAAAATGGCCAGAAACATTGGAGCCCTCAGGCACTGGCACAGGAACAGAATTATAAAAACAGAGGGGAACAGTGCATACTTGTCATTGCCATGTGCTAATGTATATAGTGTAAGTCAGTATCTAACGGAAAAGTCTCTCGCGCCTGCCCAATCATTGTTGAAAGCAGAACATAATTAAAACCTGTTCCCCTGAATACCATGTTGCCTCTAAAGGTTGGATGTTAAGATACAACCCACAAGGAAATGGGACGCAGGTCTAATGCAGGCTATCGTGTTGACTTCCCCCAGTTCTCTTATTATACAAACATACTCAAATACCTGGAGGCTGAATTGGGGCTGTAGAAATGTTCAGCGCGCAGAGGAAATTTCGAGCAGATTACAGGCAGAGTGAATAAGAGACATTAGTTATTTCACTTACTGGAGTCGTGGTGGTGATATACCCTCCACCGCACCTGTTTGCCCCTCTTTAACAAGTATCTTTCTAGAAAACTAGCCCTGGTTTATTTGAGTACGTTCTTTGGAATTTACCAATACACGGTATCTTTAAAATTTTATCTTCAAGGGAGAGGACTACCTTTCTATGACTACTGAACAGCCTCTTCTTAATCCTAAGTTATTTTCTATTTAGTACTTTAGCTGCTAGAAAGTACTCTCAAGAGAGACAGACCTCTTAAGGGAAAAGAAAAGTTATAGAACAAGCAAGGCATAATTTTTCTACAAATCAAGGGAAAGGTGGAATGGATTCCAAGCAGAATGTAGAAATATCAACATATTTTTTTCTTGAAACTCAAAGTAATGTGTGTTTGACGGGCTGAGCTTTAGAAAGAAAGGAGGCAGTGTGGATTAGCACATTACTGATGATCATCTTGAAACATTACACAATGTCACTTTTCTGCATAGTGAGAAAGCAATAGGGAAGGGAAGAGAGGAAGGAAAAGGCTCTTCTACCAAGTGCAGAGCTTCGCTTCCATATGGCATGAAATGAAATGGAGATGATGTCACAGAGTGAGACCATCCTGTGGGCCTCTGGACAGAGATGTGTTTTCCAGACCCTTGTCACCAGCTCAAACACTGACTTGGCACGTTTGTAAATGAACTGGAATGATTCACCTTTCATTAGCCACCACCTGTGTTGATAACTGTAGAAGAAGTAATTTACAAAGTTCTGGAGGGAAGAGAAAGTTCTGGATTTTGGACTCAGTGGAGTCTTAGGGACTGTTCTGTCAAACTTCCATGCTGCCAGGTGAGATGCTCACAATTCTGTTTGTCTGAGGTCTCTGAATCTGACGTCAAGCATACCTCTCAGTCTAGTGTTCTTGGCAGAAAAATAAGATGAGCTGTCAATTGACAGGTTTTTTTATATATAAAAATGAATAGCCTAGGATTTATGGGACAAATAAATATTGGTCCTGAACAGCTGGCAAGCGTGAATAAGAGCAGGAACTGCTGGTATGTTATCTGCAACCTCCCACGTCCATGCTGTGAGCTGCAACTCAATAAGTGGATGATTATAGAGGTTATGAGAAAAGTAGACATAAATACAGTGAAGTTTAAAGAACACCTGGTATGAAAGATAACTTGGTTTCCAACCGACACCTCGGTTTCATCGGAGGCAATTTAGAGTAGTGGTTAAAGGGCAGGTTCTGAAGACAGGCTGGGGATATAATTTCATATATAGCAATTATGAGTTGCAGGGCGAGAATAAGGCACTGAACCACTTGAAGCCTCAGTTTCTTTGCTGGTGCAAAAGGGTTATAATGCTGCCTGCCTCATAGGGTCATGTAGGGTAATAAATGAGTTTATCTTTCTAAAGCACTTATCTCAGGTCTTAATGCATAATATGTGCATACTAAATGCTAGATATTATCAACAATATCCAATGCCGATGCGTTGGGATATTCTGGGTTTTGTTTGTTTGTTTGAGATAGGGGCTCATTTCTGTAGTTCAGGCTGGCCTTGAGCTCACTGTGCAACCCCAACAAGTCTCAAACTCACAGAAATCCTCCTGCCTCTGCATCCTGAGTGCTGAGATTACAGGCATGAGCCATCACTCCCTGTCATTGTGGCATGGGATTACTCGGTACAAAATCAGGACCTTACACCTGCCAGGCAGATGCCAGAACCACTGAGTTAAATCCTCAGTCCTGGGACATTCTGTTTAATGCCAGTGTTTTTTCATTCCATGTATAAGCCAACAGTTAGTTCAACTGCCCTTCAAGAGGAGCAGTGAGAGAACAAATTATTATTTGAGATGTTTTAACATTCAAAATAAATTATATTTTTTATAAAAGGATAATCATGACCATGGGATGGATTGAATTGTGCTTTTTTTTCAGCAACAGAGGAAGATAAGTATCTCTTCCACAGGTACTGAGTACTGTGCACACTAAAGGGACACTTGAGTGACTCTGTTTTATCTAATTCCATGAATGTGTAGATGACGCCCCAATGAAATGACACTTTGTCCAGGACTTGCGTGAAAATTGCTCTGCCAAGTCATGTTTGGAAAAGAAGACAAGATACGATTGTGAAAAGAAAAGGCAAGTCAAAAGAAAAGAAGAGTCAAACCACCTACTTCACAAATACCTGGAAAAGCTTTCATATAGATTCAGATACACATTGATCAAATTAATAAAGCCTATTAAGAAAAATACATCTAGTAGTTTATTTTTAATTATCAGCTAAAAGTGTCATCCATTCAGTGCCCACAACTCATTGCTTATCAACCACACCAATCACATGATGCTACACAGAGGAAAGCCTTAATCATTGCTGCTAAATTC